>JANVCC010000118.1:662630-728368 GCA_025345505.1 Todiramphus chloris collaris | reverse complement strand
GCGCCGCCGTCCCTTCAGCGTCGCGCGCGGGGGTCGCGGCCGGGCCGGGCCGGAGGGACGCGGCGGCCCCGCAGCGCACCCTGGCCGGCCGCAGGCGGGGCCTCCTGCCCGGGTGCAGGCCGCTGGGGCCGGCGGCACCTCGGGCGCCGCCGCGGAGTCCACCGGCGACACTCCTCGCGGTGAGTGTCCGTGCGCGGCGCGGGAGTGAGCGGCGCGCAGGTGGCCGGAGCAACCGGTTGCAAAATGGCCGCGGCGGCGGCGCCGGGCGGGGGTCCCCGGGCGTGCGGGGGCTGCCCTTGGGGTGCCTCCCGCCCCGTCGAAGGCGGCCTCCGGAGTGTCCGGGGCCGGCGTGACCGCTGCGGGAGCGGGAGCTGATTTCGGCCGGTTGTTCCCGGCGGGCTGTAGGGAAGCGGCGCGGGCAGAGCCGCCGTGCAGGCGGGGCAGGTTTCCCGGCAGGACCAACGGTCCTTAATTCTGCCCGGAGGGGAAAGGTGCTCTCCGTACTGTTCCAGAATCGCACCGATTGAAGCTTCCAGCACTGGCCTGACTGTTCATGGCATTGAGGATCGTAAATGTTGGAAAGAAAAGCCCGCGTGTCTGACGATGCTGTAAAATGCTTTATAAACAGGCTCGGAGTGAGGCTGCGCGTGTGACATCTTGGTTTTCTTACCCGACCGTCCCAAACACACAACCTGTCTGTGCTTCCCGGGGCGTTGTGCCCCTGGTTCCTCTCTCCCAGTCCGCTGCTGTCAGAGTGGCGATGGGACACTCCCCTCTTTGGGACCGGTGTGGTGGTTCTGTGAAACATACAGAAGAAGCCCAGACCCAATGACCTCTCAGATCTCCCCGAAAGTGCACATATTCTCATTTTACTCTGACATCCTTCTGCCTTTTGGATTTTCCTAATACTGCCCAGCTCACTAAGAAGGCTCCAGATGTTTTCTGGTAGGCAAGTCTGTATTTGGGGTGTGAGTCAGTGGGCAGGATTTGCTGTCTTAGGAGGTTGTCTATTCAACCTCTTCTCCTGTTGTGTTGACACAGACTGTGTAGGAGTTCTGCTGAACGCTATGGATGAATACAGTAGGAACTCCTCCAGTGTGGTCGTCTGCCACATGGGAGACCCTTGGCAGATGAAACAGGGGCCTTGGTTCCTCGCTGCCCTGAAAATCTCATGACTCATACCGTGTTAAGCAGATACAAGATGTTACCAAAGCCGACTGGTGGTTTCCTAGGAAATGGGAAACGGAGGTCCGAGGAATAATAAGAAAAACTTAGTAAAACAATGAGTAACAAGGGTGAAATAAGATAACCAGGAGGAGAGTCAAGTGAGAGTGGAGATCAAAAGAAAAAATAAAATGTGAAATCAGAATAAGTAGATCAAGAATAAAGGGAGGAGAAAACACAGGACTTGTGAGAGCAATGACTTTCATTAGTTGCAAGGTTGCTTCTGCCAAAGGTGTACTGGATTAATTAAATCAACTTCAAATCAGCCTCAGCTGGTTTTAACCCGTAACTTGGATATTGGTGCCTTGGCTCAGCTTCCACAGATAACAGCTTTTAGAAAAGGAAGAAGCCAATTTGTCTCCCCTGGTAAACTGAATTCTTTCTGAATGCTGTTGTTGTGGCTGTGGAGGGCAGAGTCTACTGGCAGGCCATGAAAGGTGGCATGATGCCATCTCTAGACCTTCCAGACTCTGCGTGGTTCCAGGTGGACGGCTGCAGCCCTGGGTGTTGCTAGGAACAGGCTGTTCCCAGTGCCCCGTGTCCCCGGAGCCATGCGCTGCAAGGTCTTGCCAGATTTTAAAGGTTGCCACTGGGGCAAGATGGGAAGCAGTGAGGAATAATGGCAAGGAGAAAGTGATCTTGAGCCAGTTTGTTTTGGCACAGCGGAAGTGTAAAGAATTAAAAATAATATTTTGAAGTTCTGTCAGGTTTGAGAATATATTGAATGACTATCAGTAAAGAGCAGCTATTTCATTCTCCCTGGTATTAGTCATACAGCCATAGCTTTTTTATTTGTTTTGGCACCCAGAGCAGCCAATACATTATCTAATTTGACTGCTGCGTATCACAGCCCATCAATTCCCACCCATTTATCACAGTACTGAGCCCAGTAGGGACAAAATATGTTATGGAAAAGCACCCTGTTTTAACTTTCCAATACAGAGCGCTGCACGGTCTAGTGATTCTTTTGATTTCTTATTCCATTAGCTGATAGTAGCCTTTGTCAAACCTGTGTTTAAACTCTTACATCAATTTTGGGATCAGCAACAAACACGTACTGTATTTTTATTTGCCTTCTTTGGGATGTGACTTGAAAGCAAGATGATGTTTCTTTTTCACTCTTGGCGTTGTTTGGAAAGCACTGATAATGTTATGTGTGCAAATCTTATAAAACCTACCAGCGCGTGTTCCTTTGGAACCTTCCTGGTTTCCTGGGAGCCTTAAATCTGATCTCTTAATCTTAAATCTGATGCTCATTTTCCAGCTTTTTATATGAGCAATTTGGTTAACGGGTATTTGCTGGTTGTTTTGCTGCTGTTGTGCTCCTTCAGTATTTGAAGTCATTAATATGTTCTTGTGCTTCATTTAATCTATTCTGAAATTAATCCAAATTGGAGTTGGTTTTTTTTTTTTTTTAATATTCCACAGATGTTCACAGTCCTTGCAGAACACTGGCATGCCCATCTTTAATTGTAGTGATGATTTCTCTATTTGCAGGATTACCTGTTTTCTCCCCTGGTGTAAGCACACATGCCCTGTAGTTAGAAAGTGGGAACTGGCAGCACTGGATGCTTGGTCCTTGGAAGTGTGGGATTGTGAAGATAAGTATCAGTCACAAAAGCAGTGTTGCCTTTTTTTTTTTTTCCCTCCTGGAAACTATTTAGTGCTACCTGTCTTATCTACAATCTTACAGGTACTGAAATACAAAGGTTTGAGAGAAAATAACTCGAGGAGACAGTGATGCTCATGGCAGGCTAAGTGAACAACTGAGCAGTTGTTTAGTGTTCACAGGGGAAATTGTTCAGATGTCTGGGTTTCCCCCCCATTAAAACCTATGATTTGGTTTCAAAAGTTACTGCAATCCATTCTGTTGGTGTTGCAGCAGCTCGGTCAATCATGATGCAATTGGCTTTGGATAACTGGGCAACTGTAATTTCATTTGGTTTTAAAAGCGGTAAAGCTTTTCCACTGCCGAGCTGGGGAGGCATGGCACCTAATGAAGGTGTGCTTCTGAGGTAGTAGCGGGCTGGCATTTTGCTCTTTCAATGAGGGTTTTCACAGACGTTTTGCTTCGGAGAGTGGCATTCAAAATTGCAGCTCTGTTAGCTGTATAGATTTCTCTCTCCCTGTGGGAAAACAGAATACTGAGGGGAAACTATTTGGATACTACCAAGTTGTGTGCACTTCCATAATTTCCTGTTTTGCCATGGCTTTGAGGCATCAAGTATGAACAGTTGACTCGAGGTCCTGCAAAGTGCTCAGCGTGATCACCGAGCTCCTGATTACACAGCCACCTTAACCGGGCAGAAGCCCAGCTGTGGTGGCCAGGGGCAATGCTCCCCTCTCATGGTATCTCTCAGGTGCCAGCAAGCGTGATCATGCAACTGGGCTGTGAGCTAGGTGACCAAATTGCTCCGGTTTGCCCAGGAACCTCCCCACACTGTATGCTCTTGGTTCTGTAGGATCGATTTCCTGATCCAGGTTGCTGTTCCGGCCCCTACTGGAAGGGGCATGGAGAGGTTTGCAGGCAGCCATGTACGGGGGAAGGGGGTCCTCCTCTTTCGGCAGCCCTGTGAAATGCTTTGCCCTGGGTACCTCTCTCAGCAACATGGAGATTCGGGGATGCGCAGCTTGCTGGGCCGCTGCATGAGCTCAGCTGCAGAGTTGATTCAGCTTTAAGAAAAACAACCTTTTTTTGACAAAACAGAAGACTCTCACAGCCATGTTGGTTCAGCTCGTAGCGTGGCACCACGAGCTCTGTCGTTGGCGTTTGTCTGGAGGCAGCGTGCTGCGGTGGGAGGGTGGGGAGAAGGGCCAGGGAAGGGAAGTCCTCCGCATGGTTTGGGGAGAGGATGTGAGGAAAAGCCGAGTGGGATGCCCGAGAAAGAGAAGGGTGTTAGCAGCCGTTCTGTTCAGTGGGCTTTCAGGTCCTCAGCTTGTAAGTCATT
Source organism: Todiramphus chloris collaris (assembly GCA_025345505.1). Taxonomy (NCBI): domain Eukaryota; kingdom Metazoa; phylum Chordata; class Aves; order Coraciiformes; family Alcedinidae; genus Todiramphus; species Todiramphus chloris. Next base: position 724,196 of record JANVCC010000118.1, on the reverse strand, counting down.
TTTGTTGAAACTAACAATCTTTAAAAAAACAAACCAAGCACCAAAACAGCCTGAACAAGCAAACAAAACCCAAACCAAAACCAAACTCCCTCCAAAGCCCCCAAAAGCCCACCTCTGGAGAATGCAGGTACTTCGGTCTGCTCAAGGACAGGTGAGGGAAGGCCCGTTAAAATCCTCTGCAGTTCCCACTGACTGTTACAGTTCTCAAGCCAAACAAAATATGATCCATTTTTTTACCAGGCCATATTTGAGGCCTGGAAAAGATGTTGAGAAATTTCCCAAATTGTAATCTTTCTCATCAGACTAGGGGTACAGAATTTCAAACTGAAATCTAGAGATCCTTGTGTGTAAGGAGGCAACACAGAGAACCTGCGTGCAAAGAGAGATTGATTGGTGTTTCTGGGCTGTACGTTCCGAGGGCTGTAAAGGAGAGGCTTCGGAGAAGAATGCTTCCCCCCCTCCCTGTAGTAGGCTGTCAGACAGCATCATGAAGTAATTTAAAGGGAAGGTGTGCCAAATGCTTCCCTACAAATTTGGCCTAGTAGAGCTGGCAAAAGCTGTACAAAATGATACTGATGCTCCTGACAAAATAACCTGCAGCGGCTTCTAAATCATATGAATTATCTGTCCCTCTTGCTTGCTATCTCGTAGGCTGCAGACAAATGTTCGTCTCTGACTCCAGCTACGCTGCTGTCAGACAAAAATCAGCTAGGCTAGCCTCAGGTAGAGCGATAGAGGGGCTGTGGAGTCGGCACCAACGGCCAAGGTCCTGCTGCCCCCGGTTCCTCCTTCCCCCCAGGGCCCATTGCCCCTGTTTGTGCCCTCACCTGAGGCTCGCGCTCTGTGAAACCCGGAGGGCCGTGGCAGGATTGCTCCCAGAGACGTGCAGATCCCTGCAGCTGAGAAAGCTGTGGCTTCTCTTGGGGTATAACAGGGAAAAGCATCTTGGCTTAAGGAGGAACTGGACTTGCAGTAATACTCTTTTGAAGCACTGATAAAGAAAAACTGCCCCTGTAGAGTGTAAACCAAGTCAGCTGAGTTCTGCCCGAAGCTCGTTAAGAAGTGCTTACACAAATTGGTCTGTCAGCAGAGCTGTGGGGAAGAGGCCTCCAGCAGTGGGCCAGTGAACCTTTCTATACAAGTCTGGCTTGGGTTTTTTAAAGAAAAAACATCAGTAACAAGCTAGCATGAAAACGGGGTGGGTGGAAGTGCTTTAATTCCAAATACTCCACAGAAAGCTAGAGCAAAGACAGGATCACGTGCAACACATGAGGAAAACTTAAAATGACCGGTTTAATTCTATAAAACAGAGAATTGACTGCTCGTTCCCTTCCTGCTTTGAGAAAGTTTGGACTTCAGCTAGTTAAAGAAAATACAGCTATCATGACTCTGAAAACTGTCTGATTGTTTATTCTGCAGCTTTAGGAACAAAATCACATCAGTTGGTTTATCTGAAGAGCAATACGGATATGATTTAATAACAGTGATCCAGATGATTTGTGCAGAATTTTTAAGCCCTGTCTTCAGTAGGTAATTTGGGTTTTTTTTTTTTAGAGTAACTTGACTTCTGCACGCTCTGAGCTTCTTTAGCTGTCTTATTCAACTACTTAGTATCAAGTATTTTAGTATCTGATGGTTTAATAGATGGGATGCCTTTTATAGGACACAGTGTTCTGCTACAGCTCCATTAAGGTCCATCTCCTTCAGTATCCCTGCCTGTAAAATGACATCCTTATTCCATCGTATGCAGAACCCATCTCGGGGGTGCCGCTGGTGCAGCACGTATCCTCCCCCTTGATAAGAAGCCACCCCAGCCGAACCCTGCCTGCTGCGTAGGCAGAAGAAGCAGGCCTACGCTCATTCCGCGTAGGAGCGGCTGGCCACGGCATCGGTGCCAGCGTGCCTGACCCGCTCTCCGCGAGGGGCATGGCGGGCCAGGGGCTAGCGGGGACAGCTAGAGAGGGTGGCCCGCAAAGGTGCCTCTGCGGCAACGCGGGCAGCTCTTCCTGGCAGGGCGGTCGATGGGGGCAGGAGGCCATGGGCAGCCCCGAGCCCCTCCGTGTCACCTTGCCCCATGAGCCACTCGAGGAGAGCCGGCCCTTGGGCTGCTGGCCCTTGGGCTGCCGGTGGTTTGCCTGGCCCTGTCCCCATGCTGTGAGCTCCGCCACCTCCTCCTCTTCCCATCAGCCTCCTCAGTAGCTGTTCGAGGGATTTTCTGCTCTCCCACCAGTCCTTTCCTCCTTGCTGCTCTTACACATGCTCTTTTCTGACTCAGCCCTCCTTTTCTGCTATGAGAGCTTCATGAAAAGATGCTGCTCCTGTAAAACCTTACAGCTTTCCGGTAATAAACAGAAAGCTGTATGTTAGCTGCTGGTATTCGATCTCGTAGCCTCCAGAGTCCTCCTTTCTGGCTGTTGATGCACTTTGGGGTTGTGGGTTTGTTTGTTTGTTTTGGTCGGGGTTTTGTTTGGTTTTCTTGTCTGCTTGTTTTGTTTGTGCGTTTGGTTTGGGTTTGTTTGGTTTTGTGGGGTTTTGTTGTTGTTTTTAACGTACCCTCGTTCTCTTAGAAATACACTAACTTACTTCCTCGTGTATTCTTCTGTAGTGTGAAGGGTATTTGTGCTGGCCCGGGCTTTCCAGGTTGCTCTGGGGTGCAGAAGCTGGCACATGCAGCCGTGTGCTGGGCTGCACCCAGGCTCGGGTGGCCGCTGCCTGGCAAAGCAGAGTCCTCTGTGCCCACAAAGAATAGCACTAAACCAAAACCAAACGGGCAGATATTTTTTTCCTTATGCAATTTGGAATGCACTTTATGAATAGTATGACTTAGTTCTTAAATATATGGTGAAAATACTGCAGGTTTTAATTGCCATACAGTTTTGATTTGAAGTGCTGTGCCTTGCACAGCTCTGGGTGCCACTTGTTCGAGAAAGAATGCGTTTTATTAAGTTACCAAGGTTCTAGACTTATTTATTGTTTACCATGAAGTTAGATACGAGCAAGAAGAATTTGATTTGTTCTCGCAGTTCGAAGGCAGGTCAAATTTTGAACCAGGAGTATTGTTTCATTGGTGCTATTAAGCAATTAAATCCTAAACAAGAAAATTAACTTCTCTTGGAACTTTTCTGCACTGTCACGTCTAGTCTCCTTGTTCATGTGAATTGGGTCTTCTTTTGGTTTAAAAGAGAAAGTGTTTGTTTTATATGGGTGGCTGAAACGCTTGGTTCCAAAACTGGTGGGACTTGAGACATAATGGAATTGCAATAATATTTTGTTCCACTAGTATTGATCTCTGTCGAGTCTCAAGCTACTGCTTCGGCTTTGTTTTTCATTAATAGCAAGAAAAAAAAAGAGTCCAGCCAAAGCCCAGACACTTTGCTGTAATGCAGGGAATGTTGAATACATGGCAGTTTTCTTATTACAGCATCTTTACTTTTCTTGTGCTAAATGAATAATGTAGATTTAAGCATTTAATGTGATGGGTACCAGTGCAGCAGAGTGGCAAGTTGCTCACTGCACCATTACAAATACCCTGCTTTCCAAATAGGCTAGTGAACAATTTAACTATATGTTTGTTATTTATTAAGTCATGGAGAAAACAGTAGGGTGCTATAATAGATAACCCGCACTCGCATCTTCCAATAAGTCTTTAAGTGAATATGTTGAAGCATATTGTTTAATTTCCAACTTTTTGTTATGGTGGAGGTAATAAATAGGAATAAATGGAAGAGAAATGAAGTATGTAATAACCCTCTACAAAATTATTGTGTCCAGATCCAAAAGCCTGTAAACAGTGTCTTGGGATTTTTGCCTTTAGCATAGCAAACCAGGATTTTGTCCAGGATTTCCCAGCCACATGCCAGGAATTGCCCAAAGAAGTTTTGGGTGCCCCATCCCTGGGAGTGTGTAGGGCCAGGCTGGATGGGGCTCTGAGCAACCTCCTCTAGTGGGAGGTGTCCTTGGAACTGGATGATCTTTAAGGCCCCTTCCAACCCAAACCATTCTGAGATAATTTACTACTGAAAGCATCAGGGCATCTCCTCACTTCATCCCTGTTTCAGGTCAAGTCTGGAGATGCCAGGTGTGCTGTCTGCAGCTGGCTGGCGCGCTGGGTCAGTGAAGGGGATTGTACATCTTTGGGTCAGACCAGCGTGGCAAAATGCCAGCAGGCTTGCTTGATTGCGGGCTGCATGGAGGATGTAGGTGACTTCATTTCCTACCCTTTTTATGTCAACTTGTCATCTTCTAAAAACATTGCTGCTTTTCTTTTATTGTTGATTTTTTTTTCCCTATATGAACTGTTTTTAAAGTTTGTTTTATGTTGGATTAACTACTTGGAAAATTCAAAGAACAGAGAGGTAGTAGTAGTTATCTTGTAACACACAAATACCGAGAGAGTAGGTGAGCTGTTCCCTCCCCTCCCAGGGTGACAGTGTTCCATGGAGCTGATTGTTTTAAGTGTTGCTCACATTGATCTTCCTACTTTGGATTAAGTTTTACTTAATGAGGTAGTAATGAGATTATCACAGACAAAAAGGGCTGTGTCTCTTTTGGGAGCGTATCAATTTCTGATACTTGACTTTATTTCGAACTGATCCATCATTCTTTCTTTAGGGAATAGAAATTTAAATGATAGTCAGACTATGGGACTTTTCTAGCAACTGTTTTGACACTGAATTATAAAAGTATTATACCGTGTATTTAATTCCTGGGGAAAGGATTGACTGCTGCAAGATTAAAAGGTACTGGATGGGTGCCATTTTCAGATAGTTCAAGTAGAAGAAGAGAATGGATCTGATTAAAGGATAAAGCTGGTTATTTGTTTGTTGTTTTTACTCCATGCCATACAATGGGAGGGATTCTCTGCCTCTTTTCCCTAATAATAATTAGGACCAGAGAGTTCCAACAACTGCGTGTTAATGTTCCTCTTCTTTGAACTGGAATATGCTAAGCAATTAACATTTCTTTTAAACGTTAAAATCTAGGAAAAGGGTTGCACAAGGTATGTAGGAAATCTCCAGATATTCAAAAGAGAACAATGTTTGTTTGGGGTTTTTTTCATGAGTTTGGATGTTTTAGGAAATACCTGTCCTAATCTGCAATCAAAGTTCCCACTGATACTGTGTTCAGAGTTTTCGATGAAGTCGGGGGTTCATTTCTGGTTCTGAGTGGTGCCTGCCCACTAGTAATTTACCTTAGCCAACTTCTGACGGGACCGTAGCGCTCGCCTTCGGGAAATCAAGCGACCTTCGTTGGCACAAAATGTGAGCAGCTGTTAAACTGTTAAAGCTCTCATTGATTATGCTGTTAAGTTGTCTTTTGTGTAGAGTTGATACGGCTTCCTATTATTGATTTTACATGTAATAATTTGACTGATTTAATACAGGCACAAGAAGTTCTGCTTTCAGTGGCGTGTCCAGATCGTTACATGTTGTGCCTCCCCACCCAGTAAATCTGCCCTTCTGTTGATTAGCAGCAGTTTAACCGAGAGGAAAAATGACACTCATGACCCAAATCTGCAAAGATTTCTGTATGCAAATGACTTGTTGAGTTGAGGCAGTGAAATCTAGACTCCTGAGAAGTTAATGGCTGAACTGCCTGGGAGTACTCATGCTCGTGGAATGGGGACCTTAGCTGGGCATGAATCATCACCAGCAGCACCGCGTGACAGGGTGTGCTTGGCAGGCTGCGGGCTTTGCTCGCCCCAGAAATGCTGACTAACACCTGTACTGTTTAATTTCTATTTAAATGAAAGGGGGTAGGCTCTGCCCTTCATATTTGGTGTTCCCATATTTAAGAATACACTTAAGTCACGTACCTCAGGCACGAGCGTTTACATTAGAACGCGCTGAAGGTTTAGTTGAGTTGGAGGCATAATCTTTTCAGGAGGTTGTATTGTTACTACCTAGAAGTTCTGAATTGTAGTGAAATGCTCATTTATCAACAGGAGGAAAACCAGAGGGTTGGTAACATTGTGCTTTTACTGGTACTAGGAGATTTAGTCATGGCTGGCTGTAGACAGCCATGTGGGGAACAGTCCTCCAGGTATGAAAGGCTTCTGGTCAATGTCTGTTCCATCTTTTGTACTTTTTCTTTCTAAGATGCATCAGGACTTCCAACATAGAGGCTGTGCTGCAGTTTGAACAAAGCCTTGAAGCAGAGTATCTGAACTCAGGCTTAGATGAACTTTGCCAGTACTGAAGAGGATTTTAGATATAAAGTTAAACTTGCAGTGCTTGTATCATTTTGATTGGTACATACTTGTAGTTACTGAAGATAAAATACACATTTGTGCCTGTGTTGCCCTTTCCAAAAACATCTTATTTTTCAGTGTTTTAGTGAAGCCATAATGTTGAATTTGGTAACAGAAAATAATATGTTAAATGACTGAGATCAAACATGGTTGTATAACATTTTTGTGGAAGAGAGAAGTGGGTAGACTGGAAGGGAATAAGCACTATTCAATCAAACACAGTAGCCCTAAAATTGCAGATAATGACCAGTAAGATGTTTTTTACATCAGTTGTGCTCCTGCAGATGTACTCTCCTGCTTTCTTTTCAAAGGAGATGAAGCTAAGGTGAATATGTGGAGTTTCTTAAAATGCTGACATTATATCTGAAAGATGTCAGTAGAAGAGAGATGAACATTTTGCCAGAGGGATAAATAAGTAGATAAACCAGAGGGGTGGCTGTGCTGCTGCTAATCTTACTAGCACCCGTAGTTATTTTTCAAAAAGGCCAGTGATTTTTGTGTTGAAGGAAGCTCGTCATTTAAAGCTGGCTGGATGGGCCCAGAACAGGCTGATGGTTCCCAGAATGTGCGGCTCAGGAGAACGATGCTAATGCAGCAGCTGGGCAGGGAACAGTCATCAAAGGTTTTTATAGAGAGAGAAATCTTAAAGATTTCAATTACTTGCAATTTTTCATCAATAAGTTATTTTTGCCTTCCTGTAGGGTTAGATGAGAGTCGAGATTCCCAAGATTATCAACAGAAGTATTGTGAAGGTGTTGGTCAGAAACCTGAAGCAGGGGGCAGGAGGATGCTGACTGTCTCTAGCAGAGCAGTAGAATTCCTTTTAAGCTTGTGAGACACCAGATTGTAAGCGCCTTGTGCAGTTATTTTTCTGAAGACAGATGCTTTGCTCGGCCTTTACATTACTCATAATTTTGAAATATCTCTTCAGCCTGATTTTATTTAACCTAGTAAAATTTTAACCCTCCTGAAGGTTTGATGCGGTAATGAAACTGCCAGGTGCTATCCCCTTTCTCTTTCCTTCCAGCTGAAGTTCCTGACTCTGGCCACCTGTTTTTGGTTTTATTTTTAAATCCCATGCTGTTGTGCTTTCGCCATGTACAGCAGAGCTGGAGCAGGTTCTGTGAGCTGATGGGGCAAGCAGGAGAATAACCAGAAGCCGTCTTGGAAATCTTGTTGGGGATGGAAAGTGTGGCTTTGTCTGTGCGAGACACTGCTCATCCTGTCAGACCTGGATGCAGATTGCTGATACTCCCAGAAGATAGTTTGCATCCTCCTATGCGGCTGTGCAGCACATAATGCTAATTGGCAGAGCTCCCTAATGCAGCTTTTTTTTCTTCTTCTTTTGGAGCTTTCCTCCAGATCTGCTGAGTTGTCGTGTTCGTAGTTCTCCAGCTAAAATGCTCCTTTGCTCTCCCCCTGCTGCTTCGGTCTTCAGGCTTGGACGCTGCGGTGATGGTATCTTTAGTAAATTGCCATCCTGCTCGTGGTGGTACAGGTGGAGAGGGAGATGCTTCTCCGTTTGCCAGAAAGTGACCTGATTTTGCTGCTCACTACAACAGCTCCTGAGCAGTCCTTCCTTTGCAGGGTGACAGGAGGCAGCTCCGCGTCTAGTCAGTGCTCTCAGCTACCCAAACTGACGTTTCTTCCTGTCCTCGCTCTCGAGAACAAATCTGAGCTCAACCTTCATGGCCTCTCAGGTACTGGGAGGCAAGGTGGGTGAACAGGAGGAAGGCCTTAGCACGGGCTGCCTCGTAGCCTGGACGTGAGCGCATCCCCCAGCGCCGTGGAGCAGAGCCACCCTGGCCCGGGCTGTGCCAGCAGTGCCGGGGCACACGGCCATGCAGGCCCTTTCCTGGAAGGACGCGCAGCGTTCAGCAGCTTTACAAGCACCACTTTGGATCGGCAAACCCAGCGTGGCGTGCCCTGGCCGCTCTGGGGCACGTCGGACAACGTCGGTACCTCCCGGTGCTGCTGAGCCAGGGGCTTCTGGAGCCCTGCTGCTTTACAGCCTGACCACACCGCTGCACAGGCAGCACAGGGAGCCCAGACAGATTGATTTTTAGGGGTTTTTTTAGCTATTGGATAAAGTGCTTTGGATCAAACGCTAAAATGCTGAGATATCTCATTTTGGTTTAGGACATTTGGATGTGAGGTGTATGCACTATTCCAAAACCTTCAGAGTAGATTTTCCCCTTAATATGTGTGGATAAGACAACCATCCAAAATGTGGAAATCCTTGTGCTTCCAGTGCTTAGGACACCCTTCAGGAAGGGCGTTGGAAGCCCAAGTTATCCTCCTTCCTGCCTCTCTAGCCCTAACCACTGGGATACAATGCTTTAAGGAAAGGAAGGTCCTTCTCTCTTGTGAACGGTACCCAGATTTCTTTGTCGTTGCATTCTAAAGAGGATTTAAAAAGTTTAAATGCTATGATGTCAACCTTCTTGAATCTTTTCATAATCTTTCTGGTCACAAATATTAAATGGAGTGACCAAATTCCTGGATAGGGTGTTTGATTCCAGATGCGTTTTATGGATGTTAATAAACTAATTGCTAAAAAAGCCCACAGAAACAAACCTATTCCCAAGGAAAATGTGCTATGAGTAGCAGAGCAAGAGAGAAGTTACTCTTGTTCTCGGGAATTCTACTTACTGGATAATCTTCCTTTAGAAAAGAAGTATGTGAATTGAAGTTATTCTGTTTTAACTGCGAAGGTGAAAGATTTTTAAGGCAATGGACTCTTACTGAAATTGGTATTTCTCCAATCTTTTTTTATTTTAGCTTCAAAAACACATAGGTATATGGGAAAAAAATCATTAGCTGTAACTCATTAGCTCTGTTGAAGCAGCTGCAAACCTTTAAAATGAATAATTTTCATCATGAGAAGTGAAGTCTGGGTTGTAAGCTGTAGCATTCTGTCAGTGCAAAGTTTCAGTCGAAGCTGACCGGGGGCTTGCAGGGCAGAGGTTGAGGAAACACCCCCAGAATTAACTCACTGCTATCAATTACATTTGTCATCTTTAAATGTACAAAAAATTCCATCTTTTTTTTTTAAGTGTCATTGTGATGTAAATATATCAAGCCTCACCCTACATTGATTTCCTTTCCCCCTTTTAGTACAGACTGCGTAACTAGAAGTATTAACAGGTCTCAGAATTTAATGAGAGAACTGACATAATGGAAATTACTAAGGTTATAAAATGCAAAAATTCCACTGGTCTCTTCAAGAGCAAATGGATGAAGGCATTTAAAAGTACTGCCAGATGTATTGAGATGAAAAATACAGTTAAACTGACATACCCGCTGAAATCTTTGCATTGCTTTCTGTGAACTAGAGGGGAAATGCAGCAGGAAGTAGGAAAAAAAAATCTGCTAGATAGGATTTTCCAGGGGTTATTCTGTAAGAATGAAAAATGGCAGTAGATTTTGTGCTCTCTGAAACTGCTGAATCACAGTTCGTGCAGTCGGCGGGAGATGGAGATCAGCAGGGATTTCCTCAGACTACTGATGCGCGCCCCGCTGCAGGAGCGCTGCCCGGCAGCCGTTTGCCCCCGGTGATGGGATGTGTCTCTGCTGCGACACCGGTACGGGTGAGTGCGACTGGAAAACTGATGATGGAGGCTTCAACGCCCTTCCGAAGGACTAACCTCGGGAGAGGAGCAGAGTCGGAGAGCCTTTCGATGGAGTTTGTTTTGTACCGCTGTACTCAAATACACCACTGAATTTCCTCTCTGACTTAAGCGTGGGGAAATTGCCTGCCAAGAGCTGCAAGTTCCAGCAGGCAAAAAACAAAGGCAGTTTTCATTGTTGCGGATCTCTCGTTTTGACTTTGTGAGCAACTTTGATGTCTGGCTCTGCAGTTAGGACTATCCTATGTTGTGTTTTCCTTTGTAGATAAATTGTTGTGCTTCTAACTGGAGGAATTCTGGCAACACGGTCGAAGCTGCTGCTGTCACTGGGCTGTTACAGATCTAGAAATGTGCAAATGGTTCCACAAAGCGTGTGCAGAGAATGCACAGCGAGTCTGGCGCAGATGCAGTTCTTGCTGATTGCAGCATCTCAGAATGTGGTGGCCTTGCTGGGGCATCGCTGCATAAACGTTAACCACAGTGCACAAAACCCCTTCAGAGAGCTCACTGTGGTTTGAAAATCTCCCTGCTGATCCGCAGAGCTCAAGTGACTCTGCTGGAGAACGGTCACGCTTGTTCAGAACCCTCCTGTTGTCTCCTCGTCCTTGTGTTCTTGGCCCTGTGGAAATACCGGATACATCTGATGGTGTAAGCGAGACGTGGTGTAGGTTTTCTTCATCCTTACCTTAGTGAGAGTATCAGTAGGGTAGCAGACGTGTCAGCTGAATATCCACGTCTTCCTGAGTGAAGCCAGGAATCGTGGTGGCTTGTGATCTTTCTAAGAAAGAGGTGTGTGATCGTTCGGTTTAGCCTGGTCAACTGAAAACCCTCAAAACAAAGATTTTCAGTATATTGGGATGCTTTGCCTCTTCTCTAAGCTTGACTATGTGGTTGATTTACTTTTCAAGGGAAGGGCAAAATTCAGCAAAGGAAAAAAATATGCCTGGTGTTGTTTCCTGGTGATTCGCATTGAAAACCTTAAGCAGAAATAATTGAGAAGTAGTACTAAACAAAAGTTTTGACTTGCCCTGTTTCGTTTTCTACTCCTGTTTTTATTATTAGTGTTTTAAGTTTTCCTGTTCAACCTTAATGATTATAAATTCAGTGGAAGGTTATGTCACATAATTGTGCTGGAGCTTCCAGAAAGTGTTGAGTAGTATAGAATTCCATGGGAAACTGTGCCGATGTGCAGGAGTCTACTTTTGATTTATTTATTTAAGATTCCCCCTCTGACTTCTTTTTAATTACTGATTTTCACTATTTGTCTACTTCCCTCTCTTCTTGGGAGAAAGTTTTTGGAAGCTTGGAATCTAAGGGAATTATGACACCAGGGGTACTAAATTGAAACTAACTTGCAGACTCGTAAACAACCTAAATAAAAAGAATTTTCTTTAAATGCCTTTTTTAATTTATCAGCCTGTAGCTGAAAGATTTGTGTGTTGGTGATTGAGCATCTCTTGTTCAGTTATATTTCCAGTGATTCCTGTAAGAAATAAACATGTTTGTGCATAGTTGACCTTTCTAAAAAGAAGTGGAAAAATAGATTTTAGGGGGAAAAGAAGCAATGCTTAAACTGTCTTTGTGCATCTTCAAGAAATAAGTAAAATAAATCCCATACTTTACTGTGTTATGCAAATCCTTATCTCAAGGCTTTAAACATACAATTAATTTGATTTTAAAAAAAATAATCCTACTCCAACCAGAGTATATATGCAGTGAGAAAAATGTATGTGGATAAGTTGATGTATAGATAAAGCATTACCATGACAAGTAGGCCAAAGTTGCTTTAGGTATGGAGAATTACCTCATTTATCTGGATGAATCTGGCAGCATTACCTGGTTACAAGTTGAAACCAAATACTTGCTCTAAGTGGAGAAAAATGGAATCAGTGGTATGAATGTGCTAACCTTTTTACTCCTTCCGTTTTCTCTTGATTATTTGGGGAGCGTGTAGACTTTGGGATAGAACTGTGAATTTATTTACAGGTGGCTATTAGATTGTAAAATAGACATTAATCTCTCAAAAGCAGAATGAACTCCCTCGTGTCACCACACTTTCTTCCTCTTGTTATCTTTAATTTCGGTCTTTGTGATGAGATGATGACATTCAGCGGAGCTCCTGACCATCTGATAGTGTCAGTTACCGTCAGAACAAATTGCAAAGGTCCCTTCATCGCTAACGAATGGCCACCCCTGGGTGAAGACAGATGACATTTGGGCTTTGGCATTTTTCCTGTAGTGCAAGGAACAGTTTCACAGCGTTGTTAAATAACACTGAGGAATATGCATGAGGCAGCATTGAGAAATGTCACACTTTATCAGTGAGTGTTCACTATTTTCATTGTGGTTTAATCATGGAATATTCACTGCTGGTCATAAATTTTCTTTGCCTTTTAACTTGCGTAGTTAACATGTGCAGGGGTGGTATCAAGCTGACTGAGCCATGGGAAGGGTGCCTGTAATTTCAGCTGAGCCTGTTATTTGTTTGTGGTAGTAGAAGCTCATTCATGAAACTGTTTTCCATCTGGGTCAGATTTTTACACTTTAGCTGGTCTTGATGGTTCTGCCGTGCAGAGTGCTGTGAGGAAACAGCTCCCAGGCAAGTACAGTGCTCAGTACCTCTGGCTGCAGCCTCACGTTTTCATTCGGTTGAAATGAATAGCTCTGTGTCAGAGCAGTTCCCTTCCCTGGCTTCTGCTGCTCTGCCTTCCCCCCATGGCTGCGGTGTGCTGTCCTCGCAGTTGGAAGGGAGAAACCGGCTCTGCTCGCTAGACCAGCAGAGAAACAGCCCCACGATGCACAAGCCAACGCACCGTGCTGCTCGGCTCTTCACCGCGTGGCTCCTTGCTGGGGGACCAGGCAGACATCTGAGGTGTGCAGAGCGGAGGGGGTTTTGGAAGGATGCAGCCAGGTCTGAGGGAGGGGGTTTGCGGGAGGCTGCCTGAGCACGACCTTCCCCTTCGGGCATTATTCCGCTATCGGAATAGCTATTCAGCTCAGCTGGAACTCCTCCTCATCTGCTGCTTTTCTTTGTATGCAAGACCTGTGATGGTACCTGTGCATACTTAATTAAGGTGAAAGTAAGGGTTTTAAGGCATCAGTGTTTTTTGCTGTGTTGCATATCTTACTGCATCTTAATGTCAAGTCCGTCCCAAGATGAATACCTGATGCATGCTGCCTCTCATGGTCGCTCATCAGGAGCTTAGCCACTGTGGCTGAAATAGCTGACTTGAGTTGGAGAGTGTTAATAGAGACACTCCCAAAGGGGTTCTCTAAATGTAAGAGAAGAATCTTTTCAGACTTAACGTCTAAAAAGCAAAGAACACCTCAAAAACTTACTTTACTTTTGGGTCAGTAAGATTGCTATACTTTGAAAATCACAAAGCAGAGAAAGGTGAGCTATGTGACAGCATTACAGATGCATCAAGGAAATAATACTTTGTTTTCTTAGCTGCTAAGTGATACAAGGCACGTGAAATCTCTCTTAAAATGAAAGATGAACTTGTGGAATTGCTGTCTAAATACACTTTTAGTGAGATGTGCCCTCTCTCCTCAGAAATGCATATTTTTTGAATGTGTTTTTTTAGATTGCATCCACAGTGTTAGAATTCTCAAAATATCTGTTTGTTTTTCAACAGGTATAAGAAAATACACAAAAAATAAAAATGGGTGAACTGGACCATGGAACATTCTTTGCAACTTCTAGGATTAATGATGTAGGTATGTATGCTGTCATGTTCAAATTGAATTGTTTCATCATAATCTAGAATAAAACTGCTTATAAAATATTCTGTGCAATTAATAGCTGCATATGGAAGCTGCTATTGCATTCTGATCACAGTCACAGAATGGTTTGGGTTGGAAGGGACCTTCAGAGATCATCAAATCCAAACCCCTACCCAGGGCAGGGACGAGACCAGATAGGGTTCCTACCCTGGATATCTCCGCCACAGTTCAGAACAAGTGGTGTGAGAGATCCATGCTAGTGAGATGATGGAGGCACTCCTCCCGATCGGGGATCGGATGTTAGAGTGGCAAGGCTAAAAGCTGACTGCAGCGTGAGGATCTGCGGGGTGCGTGTAGAACAGGTCCAAAAACATTGACAGTGGGTTCTTGGAGATCTCTGCAGCAGCTGCAGCAGGCACCGCAGGGGGAGGTTTAGATCTTTGCCTCCTCTGGAAGATGGCAGCATCCCACCTTTGTTCTGACACTTACCTGCATCACAGTATGCTACCCTGGAATTAACCGAGGATCTCTGATGCTGGTACATCACACTGTCATGCTTTCCAAAGACTCTGAGGTTCCCAAGCACCGTATCAAGGAGTTGTACTTAATGATTTCTAGCAGTAGCTAATGTAATTTCATAGTACCAGTAACAGTTACTGGTTCTTTTCTAATGAATATGACAGGCTGCATCTGCTCCCTTATCTACCTGGTGTTCCCAGGCAGGGATTTACCTGCAGGGAACCTGAATGAGAAGTGTTATGGAACCGCTCTGAAACAGCTTTTTCTTCTTGGAATGTGGAATGATGTTCCATGATCTCTGCTGGACAATGCTGGAAGCAGTCTCAGAAAGAAGGGAAAAAAATCTTCCCATAAAATCTTCCTGACTTAGGGTAAGAACTTTAGATTTGAATGGATGTGAATAAAAGCCCACAGATGAACAATACCTAAAGGCCTAAAATCTGTGAGAGAGTAGCTTATTTGTACTAATCTCAGAGGAGGGATCAAATGGAAGAAGTTAGCGGATCAAGCTACTGAACGTTTTTGTGTAAGGTACATAGCGAATAGACAAGTACTCATAATACGAGATCAAAGCTATAATCTGATTAGCATAGCACTGAGTTGGTGGAATAATTCACATGTGGAGAAGATTGGTGGTGAAGAAAGCAGGGCTGACAAGCAAGGAAGCCTTCCTTAGGTAGGCGGTGTATCCTCGCGAGTGCGGAGAGTGGGAACTGGAGGTGATGATTAGAGGGGAAGAAAGGCGTTGTTCTGTGGCGATGGAGCCTAGCGCAGGCCAACAAGCCAGGAAAATCTGTTGATAAATATTAGGCAGCTACGTATCTGCGGGTACCTTGAGCGGTTCTCTCTTTCTCTGTTGACAAATCTTGTTCAGACAGGGTCTGCAGCTTTGGTTTTCTGAATTCATTCCAATATGGGCTTCTCAGTCCTTGGCTCACCCAGTTTCAAGTGTATGCATAATATGCTTTGGATTAAAGTGAGCATGACATTATCATTCTTAGGAAGTTGGTGAGGGGGAAGAGAAATAGATTAGTGGATTTATAAGGAACATGAATGTAAGATCAAAGGAAGGCTCCATAGTAAACTTGAGGTAACTGTTGTTCGGGGAATACAGCAGTCCCCCAGTGAAACTTCGTAAAGGGATCACTGGAAGTTATCTTCACAGTGTTGGGAAAGACCAGCTTGGCTAAATCTGTATTGACTTCCATGGCTTTTTCCACAGAACTACTTCATCTGGGGTTTTTCGGACAACAGCCTTTCAATACTGTCGCAGTCTTTCAAATGCTGATGATAGGACTGCAGAAAGTGCACATTATAATCCATACTACATGCAGCAGAAACCAAATATGGTGTTTTTCTTGCACTTTAGTGCCCTTTTCTCTTTTTTTAAGGCAGTACATTGTTTTCCCAAAGGCCTACAGAAGTTTAATGGAGAAATTTTGCCATTCTTGTGGCTGGAGGGTCAAAGGAAATGCAATTGCAACTTGTTCTGCTCACGTATCATTGGTGGTTTATATACCTTTTAGAAAAAAATTACTGCTATTGATCAATTACAGTAAGTACTGAGGTGTAGTTGTGTTCCAGCTTGTGAAATAAGAATGCATATATTGAAACGTACATATTTCTGTATTAGAACTTAATAAAATTCCAGTAAACCCAGTTTAAAATGAATTATTCTTTAAAGTCCCCAAATAAAAAAACCTTCTTCCATAAACCCTTTGTAAGCAGACAAATGGTTAATGTTTCTTACATAATTTCTACTAGCTTGTGTTTCAAGTCCTTATTCACCAAATAAGTCTTTGTTATGTAAACTTCTAATGTTTAAAATATATTGTTTCTAATTTCTATCACTAATGCTTTCATTCTATGACTCATGCTTAAAATATATCTCCAGAATTGGAAATGACTGTATGTGTTTTCTGTGATAACTAGAAAATCTGGTGATTCCTATGAGAAATGGTCTTTGCAACCAGAAGTATAAACCTGTTGACTACAAACATCTACGTGAACTTGCTGCAGTAGAAAAAACGGCATCTGCAAAAGTTCGATTAAAGGTATGACTTTTATATTGTTTGTAACGCGAGTGATCTTAAAATTCTTTTCTCATATTTCTTTCCACTGCCCTGAGGAATCTGAGAAGGAATAGGAATAACAAATTGCTGTAACTGTGTTCAGCAAACAGGGACAAAAGCTGAGAGTTTATCACAGCGTTATTGTGATTTTGACATGTTAATGTCAAAGTGTGGAATGTCTTTGAATCAGAGATGCAAAATACGTGTGGATTCTGCATCCCAAAAGAAGACGGGAAAAATTTGTATTCTAGTGCTTTGAGGAAATTCATCCAGACTCATTATAGAAACTGCTCAAAATACTGGAGGTAATGCAGAATTTGCAGGGATAAATGGGAAGAAAATCCAGAAAAAAGAAGAATACCTAACCAAAAGAAAAACACATGAAGTGAGGATTTCCAGAAGGCAAGCTGATGTAAATCTTGAAAAGAAAATTAAAAGGGTTTTATAGTCATAAAATGTAATAGAGAGCTGGACAGAAAGGTATATAAATAGCTGCAGTATGGCCCAGATGGTACATAAGAAGGTAGTCTGTTTAATACTAGAAAAGTTGAATGGAGACCTTACCTCTGCTTTTATTAAGAATGAGGATTTATAACGTGTGGACAAAGCAGGGTCAGGAGCACAGCTGAAGAAGCAGCAAAATTCAGAGCTGTCAAGCTGGGAAGAAGACCAAGTACCCAACTGTACTTTGTCATGTCACCTCTCCAGTGCCCCGTTCATCTGGAACGCCGCTTGCCTTTGCCATTGAGGTGGGCAGCAGACGTGGATTCAGCCTGGTTTATCAGCTTAGGTCCAGTGCTGTACAAACACGGCTCTGCTGCCTCCAGGGGTACATCTGCTGGAGAAACAGTTCAGCTGCCACGTGGCATGGCAGCTAAACTCTTAGGTCTCGCTGGACCTCGCTGTGGTGTGGTTCAGGTGCTTTGTGGCATGCTCTGAAAGGGGGGTGGTTTCGGCCTCGGTGGTCCTGAGCTGGCTGCTGCAGCGCTGGAGGTTCCCGTAGGATCGGCCGGGTGCCGTGGGACACGCGCCTGCAGCCAGCAGTCAGGCTGGGCCCCGCGAGCCCAGTCCTGGGGAATCACCAGGGGCTTTGGCAGCAGCCAGGCCTCGCTGGGTAGAACTGTTCCAGTTACGTTGAGATGGATTAGGACTAGAGGGAATGGATTTAGGACTAGAGGGAATGGATTAAAGCTAGAGGTAGGTCGATTCAGGTTGGACATTATGAGGAATCTCTTCCCCATGAGGGTGGTGAGACCCTGGCACAGGCTGCCCAGAGAGGTGGTGGATGCTCCATCCCTGGAAGTGTTCAAGCCCAGGCTGGCTGGGGCTGTGAGCAACCTGCTCTGGTGGGAGGGGTCCCTGCCCATGGCAGGGGGTTGGAGCTGGGTGATCTTTTAGAGTCCCTTCCAGCTCTGACAATTCTATGATTTTAAAAGATGATGTGCTTTGAGTGTCTTTCTGTCTTGCTTCCCAGTGTGTCCTCTACAAATATGTGTCACCTGGCCTGTCAGCCTCTGTTACACACTGGAGAGCTATGAATGGTTTTGTGTTTTGGTTTTTTTTATTTCTGTGCCATTCTGAGTGGGTGGTTCTGGTTGCTTCCCACATTACCTGCAGAACAGCAGGGAATACCTGGAATCTTTTTCTACAAGCTCCTTAAACAGCAAACCCAAATGTATGAGAAGGCTGCAGCTCAGCATTCATCCTGCTGTACACTAAGTAGTTTGTTCATGATTTTGCAGCAGGCAGAATATAATATATTTTAATCTCAACGCATGTGTCTTGAAAATAGAAATGCTTGGAAACTTATTTATGAGTTTAGGTCTTTTCCATACAGCCTGTTGTCATTCTGTGGCTATTAAGCCACCACAGAATTTGAAGTGTTGCACTTGTTATTTTTAACGGGACATCCAAAACATGGATGTTCTTTTACCCTGGATGATGCATAAGTACTTGTATACTGCAACCAGCTGGGACAGGGTTGGAGAGTGAAGGGGATTAGGAATAAGCAGGTTTTGGTTTTAGCTGTGGATGTCCAGAAACATTCTTCATATTTGTACTTTTAAGAACTTCCCTTTAAAAAATTGTGCTTTCTTTGGAGAGTAGATGTCAAACTGCCAGAAATGCAGGTGCCCAAGAAGTCTCCAGTCTCTCTGGAGTGTGTCTTGCTGCCTCTGTGTCGTCCTTTTCAGTTGTGAGGAAATAGTGTAAAATGTTGATCTAGGAAACGCTGTAGAATAATCTGCTTTTAGTGTACAACTGTTTCACTGATGGGTGTTACGTGTTTTAAAAAAAAAAAAAATTATCAACTCCCCAGAAGAAGTGATTTCTGAAGAAACTGACACTGATACACATTCAGCTGAAATAGTTCCTTTGGGCTGAGAAACAGAAGAATGGAAGGAAATTACCAATTGAAACAAACCCCTGCAGCAGTAACCTTGTTTGAATGCAGTTCTCAGAAAACTGCAGCTCCAGTGTGAGGATAACAGAGTTTTGTAGGCTTAACCTGTGCTAACATGGCAATTTATTGTCTCTTCAGCCCTTGGCAGTTCTTCTGAACAGCTGCAATTTTGTGGATGGTCTTTGGAATGAAAGATTATGCTGAAGAGCACAGAAACTATGCAAAATGCAGTGCCTCGAGTTTTCTGGTGTACATGATGAAGGGACCTGACCAGATGATGTCTTTAGCCTGCATAAAATATAATTCAGAGTCCTCGTTCAGGCAGGATTGCAAAGTTCAAAGGGTTTATGATAAAGTTCTTAATAAAAATAAAACTCTGTTAAATTAATATCTAAAGCATATCTGGAAGTTCTCTGAACAGAAGTTATTAAATGAAATACATCAGCATAGATAGCCGTATGCTTTTTTGTTGTTCCGATGCTGTTTCTTAATCATTAGTAAATGGAATGTACGTGGTATGAACAGGTATAATTTACTGGCTACATAATTTACTAGTTACATGCTACTGTCCTGAGGGCCTTGAAACAAAATAGGGGATTGCTCCTGCACATCCTCTCTTTGAATTTACAACAGAAAAGTGAATGAGAGAAAAAAAACATAGTTTCTTTACAGTATAGCTTCCTTTAATGCATGTAGGTATACTCTATCAAAAGTTCTGGCAGCTATTCATGGATTGGCAGTACAAAATTCTCCTGAATTCATTCAAGCTTTAAGCTAGTTTTCATCATCTGTCTTTTGGTATTTCACCTTTTCCAGCATTTTCCAACTGTGTAGCTAATAAAATGTATATGCTGAAAGCTCCACAGAGAATAGACTGTGTTCCCACCTACTACTTTTTTGTGGCTGGTTCAGGCAATCCAAATTATGAAGTGCTGGGTTATTCTTCCATTGGGGTAGAACCAAAGCAGCAAATGGTAAATCAATTACTGACCATTTAAGAAAGAAAAATATAGCACATATGGAAAAAAAGCCAATGTTGCAGCAGTTATACATAAATGTCATTACTGTTGCTATAAAATCATTTCAAGAACAGATTAAAATTTATGTACAGATCTACTTTTCTTTCACTTTAGTTTTAGAATTGATTTGAAGATGTATGTATTCTCAAACGCCTTTAATACAGTATTCTGCTCACTGACGTCTGGTTTTAAGCACCTAATGGTAATCAAGAGAAAGCAGTAACTTCATAAACATCAAGATATGTAAGAAGCAATAAACATGAGACTTCATCTTTAATTCAAAGCATTGTAACATACCGACTGAAAGCATAAGCCAGGTGTTTGCAGAGTCTCTTGCAGTCCAGTCACACATTGCAGCTTCCTGCAAACCCCTTGTCTCTCGTTCCCTGTCACCTGCCCTCTCCATAGCACCTACTGTGACTTCTTACCAAAGAACACCACTACAGGAGGCTTGCTGCAGAAGCACAGTGGATTAACCACATTCTAGCTGGGGTTCCTCCTTATGAGACTGTCTAGAAACCAGGTATATTCTAGCAGATATATTCATCTCAGGTTCATCTGAGAGGTGTAAATGTTCCTAGTTTCAAAGTCTTAGGTATTGTGATTTGAAGTAAGATTTTGGCTTTGTTGGTGGGTGAATGAGAGGCTGTGATTCGAGGAGTGGTGGGATTCTTGCTTACCTGTGCGTGAGTGTGGCTGAAGTTCAGCATCCTCACGGAGCAGCCGCTGGTGCCGCGTGCCCAGCCGTGGAGCGCGCGCCCGCAGGGTTTGCTCTCCGTGTCCTCAGGCACGCGAGCGCAGAGCGGGTGATGTGTGTTGGTGTCCGGCTCTCACTGGCCAGGAGGGCTGGCTAAGCATCTGAAATGGAGCAGGTGACTTCTGCCCGCACCAAGTGGAAAGCCAGCAGCTTTAACTCGGAAGGGCATTTCTTTCCTGAACTGGATGTGGAGTGAGATCTTTAGTCATTTTTCCCTATTATGAACTAGGACAAGAATTTCCAATGTTTTTTGTTTTTTTTTTCTTGTACTGCTACCAATTAGAATAATATATCTGCATGAAGGAAGGTCTGGGGAGGAAAAAGAAGGGGGTTTGGGTTTGTGAATTGTGGGAGCCTCTGGAATCAGAAGGTGTTTTGCAGCCAGAAGAAGCTGGCCGGGACAGGGCTGAGGTCAGGTGTTATGGCAAAAAGAGAAGGGACAGGAAGGGAGCCAGTTCTGAACTGAAATGCTGCTTTGTCCTGAGTCATGATGGTGGAGGAAGAGAGAAAACCCACTTGTCTGAGGGTCTTCTGGCAGCCACAGATTCCTTCTGATCCTTTTTCCTTCACTGTTGGTGCCCAGAGCCTTCTGGCTGCCACTTCCATCAGCCTTTCACTGACAGCTTTTCCTCCAGTTTAAGCAGTAACTCCACGTATCTCAGAAGCATGTATTTCTATTTTATCTGAAGTTGGAAGCGATGTTTTTGTGAAGCCCTCACACAGTTTCAGAGCCTCTTTAATTGGATAGATTTTGAAAAAAAGTCTTTTTTAGTAATCAATTTTTGAAATTCTTTTTCTTGAAAGATGCACTCTGTCTCACTCTTTCATCTTCCCACCTGTAGGCAAGTGGATTTTTCTTTCTCCTGCTTATCTTCTTCCCTTCACCTCCTGGGAAACAGAGATGGGAAAGAAAAGGAGAAAAAGGAAGAGAAGAAAACCAGCTGCAGTTTCCCCCCTCACTTTCTCCTTTCATTTAATTGCGATTTGAAATGAATTTATTTTTTTTCTCCTTAAAATTGGTTACATTTGAACCTGTTGTTCTTTAGAAAAACAGTTTTGAAAAAAGGTTCACCATTCTGTAGTTAAAAGTTTCTATATGAAGGCATTTGATAAAGCTATTGAACAGATTCAAAAGACTTACAAGCTTTAATTTTTCCTGCAGATTAAAAAAACAGAGCACATTTCAAAGATTAACAAAGAACAAATGCTGCTGAAACAGCATCGTCAGGTGTGGTGGCAAGAGCATAAAAGACTGAGTGTGAGCAGGTAAGAGCCGAGGAATCCTAATTAGCCATTACTGAAGAAATGCTTCAGCAGACAGAGTGTCACATACTTGCAGCAGACTGGTGTGACATACTTGATTCAAGGGGCAGTGAGAGGAAAAGGTTAAAATACCCAAGCTGCAAATGATTTTCAGTTCAGGGAATGGGAGTTCATGATCTACATTGAAAGGGCCTGCAGACATGAAGAGAACACAGAGAGAGAAGGATCAGTGTCTCTAGATGTGCATACTGAGTTCACGCTGACAACAGAGAGCATTAATGCTGCTCTTGCCTATTGACTGTATACGCAGTCAATATCACCGAGAGCATTTGTAGCTCAGAGGAGGGTGGCTTCCACACCACCTTCATGTCCAAGTCCTGCACTTCATACCTTCCCAGGCAAAGATTCCCCATTTTCACTTGCTTATTAGAGTATTTGAGGCTTATCATTCTTGAAAACTTAATGAATAAGAAATGAAAGCTTCTGTAAAACTCATATTCGTACCTTCCAGGCAAAAAGCAGAAGCAGAAATAAAGACATTTCTTGATGAAGAAAGCCAGAAGGACAGCTTTTTTATGGATATGAGGGACTTAGGTAAGAATTTTTTATTCATTGACTATAATAAATAATAAAAATTTTTTTTTTATTTGTTTGAGTTTTTAAATCCCTGTCTTAACAGGTTTAGATTTAGAAATCACAGTGCTGTGTGTGATATTTTGTGTGTTTGAGAAAGCTTTGTGTTTCGTTTGGATATAGAGCATACATTATCGAAGGAGCAGGATATGTACCAAAGAAACACTGTAGCTGCTGTCTGGCAACTAAAAGAGAATTTGAAATTCCGTCTGTCTGAAATGCAGTATTACCTCTCAGAAGAATCTTGTCTGAAATCTAAACTCAGTCCAGTTGAGATGTTGCAGCAGGTTGGTATTTTGCAGTTTATTACCACTGTATTTGTAGCATTTGAATTTATTTTTATGTAATACTTTGAGATTATTACTCGGGTTCAGAGTATCCAGTAACCACTGTACTTGGTGTAGTATAAATCTGCAAAAACAGCAGTGTAGAACTGGAAATCAGACTGTTTCTAAACAAGAGCTTTCATGTTATAACAAGATAAAGAAGTAACAGTAACATATTTTATGAAATAGATTAACTTTGTGAAGAAGCAGCAGAAGGCAATTTTGGAATTCCTTATCCTTGAAAGTCTGGCTTTGGAAAGAGAGCTCGAAGACTATAAAACAAAAGTAAGCTTTTCCTTAGAAGTTTAATTAGCAATTTTTTGAGAGAGAAAATACAACGCAGAGTAGTCTGCTGAGTAGCGTTTTTCCATCACAGGCATTAGCACATTCTTTTGACAAGATAAACGGACTTTTCCTTGAAGTTCCTTCAGCACTACTGTCTTTGGAATGCCCCTACCCTGATTTGAAGACCTTAGTTATCGATGAATACCGAAAGCTTGCAAGTGGGTACTGGTCTAAGCTCCAAGAGATTGATCAACAGCTAGAAGTTGTGAATAGGTAACGATGTCTCTTTCTGGATTTCTTTTCTTGGGTGTAAACTAACTATGATGTATAGCTTGTCATCTGTAGGTCCTGCAGTTCCCTTTGCCATGAGAGTTGGTTCTGTTTAATGCAGAGTAAAGAGCAGTTGACGCACTGGCCAGCTCTCTGGGGTTCAGTAGTCAGTAACTGTTTGCACAGCTGAGAGAATCGAGGCAGTCCTTTCAAAAGCTCTCAGCTGAGATAACAAGAGAAATGCTTTGTGGATTAAAGACCCAACAATCTGGTGTGCATCATATGTCCTCTTCACAGAAAGAATCATTTCTATTCATACAAAAGCATGTATGGTAATTACTCTAGCAAATTTATGTCAGAAAAGTACAGTCTTTCTGAGGGAGTTCTAGAATGTATTTATCTATAAAGCAGATAAATAGGTCCAATCTTCTCACAAATTTTGGAACACTGCAATAATTCTCATCACAAAGAAATGTGAAAAAATGTACGGAGCTCTGACTCAGAATAACTGAAAGAGGGAGAGATTTTTCTGTAAACAAAACAGTTTATAGAAAGAACATAAATATTAATAATCATCTAGAAATGTAACATACCTATATATTAATAGTGTAAAGCTTAGCTTTTCTGCTGAGACTAACTTGTCCAGGAGCTGTTGAGCTGCAGATATTGGACCAGCTTTGACTTCTTTATGCCATCTACCAATATTCCCCTGGCTTAGAATGCTGGCAGGCTTTAAGAAGGTCGGTGGAATTGTTTGAAGCCTGGGCAGAAGAAACTGGAGAGAGTAGGAAAGTCCCAACATTCTTTGGTAAAACGATCACGCTGCTTCTAAATCTCCTTTTTCTATAGACACCAACAGCGCAGCACTTAAATCTTCTGCCTCTGCTGCTGAGTTCATCTGAGGGTGCTGAAGCTGGTTCAAGCTGTTGGATTCTCTAGAAAGTGATGTTATAACCTGCTTGTACAGATAATCTGTAGGTTCATCTGTTACCTGACACCTGTATATTATTACTGTAATGTCCTGGCTATCATAACATGATACTTACTAAAAACTGTTCTGCTCTTTCCCATATTTATAGCACTTTAAGCAGCAAGTGGCAATTTTACAGCAGCTCCTTTGCTGCTGTCTCTGATATTTTGTTACAGTTGCTCTCGTGGAAGAAGTTTTAACTACCTCCATGACAAAACCTGTGACAAATGCTAAATTATTAAATATGTACAAAGTATTTCTAGCGGTTTTATTTTAAATTGTGTTAGTTTATGATCAACACAATTCTGGTGGAAATTGATAAGTTTGAACTGCATGATTCACACAGCATGTGTGCTACCACATAGTAGACAAGTATCAATGTAGATGACAGAATCTATTAAAATCATTGAAAAATCTGCTTTGATTATATGCCATGTTTGAGTTTAGGTCTTGAGCTACATAATTTTACTCTGATAATTAAGTAACATCAGCACTTAGAGATAAAACCCCATATTTATAAGGGAAAGAAATTCAGTTGTAGGCATGAAAACATGGTGGTACTTTGAAGGAATGAAATGATGATACCTCGGTGGGGAAGAATGAAATAGATGGAGCTGGTAGAAGTGCTGGTGGTGGTGGCAGTGGCAGCAATCTGCTGGTGGGATGTGAGGGTAGGGTGTGTAATTTGGATCAGTGGGTGCCAGCATTGTCAGCTGGGCATGCACAAAAGTGTAAATCACCCATCAGCAATTACCTCAGATGTTTTATTTAAAGTTAGGTCTTTTGTTTTGGTTTGTTTTTGGGTTTTTTTTATTGTTTGCCTTCTGGTCTCCAGACCTTTAATGTATTGCTCATTTATGTTTCTGTGAGTTTATCGACAACAACATTAAATGTAAACCCCCCATAAATGAAATAATATGTAAGTTAAATATATAGAAAGTAAGACTTTGTTCTTGTAGAATTGCTTACTTCCAGAATCTGTTTTATAAAACACAGAATACTTTGTCACTTCTTACATTTATATTGGCTAATTTGCATGAAAATATTTTATGAGTTCGCAAAGAGACAGCCTTGTGATTTGAAGTCTTCTAGAATTCATCAAGCTAACTTTGATCCAGCGCACGTGGATAACACCATCAAAAACTGAGTGGCAGATTTTTGACCTTGCTGTGTATCTTCTGTACTCAACTGATGCATGCAGCCTCAAAGAAGCCTTGCAATTATTGTCATTGCTCTGTGCCCGAAGATGCCAAACGTTCTCCCGCAGTACGTGGTTCTCTCTGGTTTGTAATTTGTGAAGTTGCTCAGCAGAACAGTAGGAGTGTGTGGTAGTACATGATGATGTGATCGCTTGGTCACTTCACCTGCGCATTCTGTCGTTCTTCCTCTCTCATCATAAGCTGGAATGGACAGTAAAGAGACCTTAAGTTAATCACCTTCTGGCGTTACACATCTTGGTGTTTAACTGGTAGGGCTGTCTAGAACAGAGGATTTGGAAAATGTTCATAGAAT
Source organism: Todiramphus chloris collaris (assembly GCA_025345505.1). Taxonomy (NCBI): domain Eukaryota; kingdom Metazoa; phylum Chordata; class Aves; order Coraciiformes; family Alcedinidae; genus Todiramphus; species Todiramphus chloris. The sequence goes on along the minus strand of JANVCC010000118.1, from coordinate 698,564 downwards.
TTCCAAAGAAGAAAAATCAGAATAAGATAATATTCTGGTCTGCCACGTTCTTTGTGTGCTTTTCAGTCCTAGTAGACTGCTTTTAGAAACTGAAGAAGTAGTTGTGGTTGGTTTTGTTTTGTGGCTTGGTTTTTATTTTTTTAAGCCTAACATAGGATTATAAGGTTTCATAATTCAAATTCCCTTTGTTTACTGATGCTAAAACAAATGTTTGTGTTTGGGAAACACCCAAGTCCTGAGTTATCCCACAAATTGTGGACTTGGAACCGATGTGTTTGTTATAGCTGATGATTCTCTAAGCACTATTATATCATTTGCTACAGTTTCCAAGGATGTCTGAATTATTTAAAGAACTGAAGGATGAATGGAGTATTGTGAATTCAGCAGTGCATCCTCTGCAGCATCCTTCCAAATGAATGGGATATTAGAGCTAAGTCAAGTAAATTTAGTTTCTCTTTTCAGGCCTCTTCCCAGGGTGTTTCTGGCACAACGATCGGCACGGACACAATTAACGGCCAGGGAGGTTCAGGGCTCACTTGGTGGTACTGTCACAGTCTGTGCCTGCAGGTTCCGCGGGCAGCGGTGGCTGTGGCGAAGGGCACGTGGCGGGTACCGGGTGGAGGGGGTACCTGCCCTTCCCACCGTTTGTATTCCACAGAGTGTGCAGAGCCAGGGATTGCTGCCGGCTACATCTGTTCCAGAGGAAGCAGCTGCCTCGGGGTTGTTGAATACCCGACAATTGCTGTGTTTCAGCTCTGACACAACATAAAGATCGCACTGTTTTCTGGTGGAATGACACACGCAAGCAAAGCAAGCACTACATTTCAAATTTGGGTCGTGCATTCAGCCTTGTAAAAGTTTGTCAGTATCTTGATGCTGAGGGAGCCTGGTATTAGCTTAAATATTAATGTAAAATACATTGGCACTTCTCAAACTCATTTTCGATGAGATCTTCCTTTCTGGAATTTTACAGAGGTTTAAGTGAGGTGACATCTTGAATTCAATCAGGCAGGATATTTTGAAATTCTCCATGCATTTGGTGGTTACGAATACCCTGGGCTGAATCACTCTGAGTTGTTGTGGGGTTTTTGGGCTATTTTTCTATGGACAGCTGACAAAATCTCAGCACAGCTGACAAATCTTGGCACAGCTGACAACCAAGGCACTGGCAGTCAGTTTGTTCCTACTTACAATAAACTACTTGTAGCTCCAGCTAGAGCTGATTGCTCCCCCGGAGTATCCACAAGCTGCAATTTCTCCATCCTGTTCCTGAGGAGTGCGGAGGTTCCTGGTTAGCTGGCCATAGAGGAACGTACAGGTCGGAGGGAACCGTGACAGACATGTGAGATGCAGGAAGCAGAAACTGATGCAGGACTGGTCCATCTGCCCTTGTGTGCTGGAGGCAGAGGAGATCGCCAGACTGGACTTGCGACTACAGAATCAGTGGTTTTCTCTGCTCTGGTGCAGTGTTGTCTGACCAAGGTGTGTCTTACTCCCCTTGTAGACAGGAAACCTGCATTTGTTCACAGGCACAGGCTTTCACATACTTTCTGTATGGTCAGAAATACCTAAAGTAGGTTGTTATGAATCTCAGCTCTTAGAACTGTCTCGTTACTGTCACTAAAATGACGTGTTTAAACAGCACCATGCTGAGGTGAACCAGGACTCAGAGAAGAGGATTACTGATTTCATTCAGAAATTACAAGAGAGAGTTCAAAATCCAACCCATAAGCTAGTAAACGCTCTCTCAGGATGGCTGGTATTCCCTCTGAGTGAAGTCTAGCGGGGTTTTATGGTGGTTCTTCTAATAAATAAATAAAATGCTGGTGCTGGAAAGACAAGAATGCTAGGTGTTATCTAAGAACAAAATACTTTTGTACTCAGTTCAGCATCAGTAGGAGCAGTTGCAGTGAAAGAGATTTAAATAGTCGCAAAGAATAATGAAGTTGTTTGTTAAGGTTGTTCTTCAGAAAGCCTGTACCTCAGACTATCAAATTATGACACAGAGATTCTAAAATTAATAAATGTACTGATTGCATAGAAAGGCTCCCTCTAGAGAAAAGAGAGGAGTTCAAAACATTCATTTCTGAGGATCGTTTGCAAGATGTTTTTCTTAGAGGCAGTAAATGCTTGTCTTTGGAGATCTGTGTCTCCCGTTCAAGACCTGCAGCTTGAAGGTTATAAGATATTACTGCTGCTGTTCCCTCTTTGAAGGATTCCTTAGCCCCATTTCACTTTCCAGGGCACTATTTCTTTGGATTTCACATACAAAAACCCCCCCAACTCAGACATCTATATTCATTGTCTGACTGGGGAAATGTCAGCAATCACCTATAAAAACCCACTCATTGCTATTCTGCTTTTGCTAATGTCATTTCACTTTTTATGTCGTCTTCAACGTTTGCTTGGTTGTTGTCAGTTGCTGCAAATAAAGTTTTTTACAGGAGCTGGATCTTTCCTCTCTCCCATTTCGAAGGCACCTCCATTTATTTCATTTCATGATGGCTGGGTTTAATAGCAAACAGCTGGCTCCTAGGAAGTGTCAGATATTTCACACAGCTTGTAAGAAGGGAAAGGAAAATAGGTGGAAAGTATGAACAATTTGTATCTATGCCATGTAAGCTTGTAGAGGGAAAGCTGTCTCCTTCCACAGCTTTATTAATTTTAGCCTATTAATGAGTCTCCTGGTCAGGATGATTGCTGTTCTTGTTGCTGTAGCGTTGCTGGCCCTCCCTTGCATGGCAGAGCCGGCGGGGAGCTTTGCTGTGAGAGCGATGCTGCAGGGGAGGAGGGAGGTCCGTGGGGTGGCCGAGGGGCAGCGCTTCATCCCCGCTGCTCCCTGCCTCGGGAGCACCAGCTGCGCGTTGGCTGCTTCTCCTCCTCCTCCTCCTGAGAAGCGGGGTTGCCGTGGCATTCGGGATTTGCTTGGCTGCGGTTTGTGAATTCTGCCGGAGCCGTCAACAGACGCAGATTGTGAACCTTTCTCTTGCGTGGAAAGGCAGAGGCTGAAGTGTCAGCGTGTGCTCTTTGTCCTGTGGATGCTTCAGTCTTCTTCAAAGTTCGTTTTCCATGTGTTGCTTTCATTTACGCCACTGATAAATGGACAAGCTGCTCACACTATCATGGAGAGCCCACGATAAGAGCTAAGAGTTACTGCTTCATATTTTCCCATAAAAAGAGCCCTTCCATCACTGGAATCTCCCTGTAAATAAAGCAAATGCTATTATTGCAGAGCTCTCTGTTTTGATGTGTCTGTAGCACTAATGGCCATAATCACGTTATTGGAGCTTATCAAAGGGAGCAGGATGCGATTTCTCCTTATCTGGCCATCTTCTTTGTGATGCTGTCTGCATAAAAGATTAACTCCAAACATTTATTCAAGGAAAAACAAAATACTGAAAAAGTACACGTGGAGTGCAAGAAACAAGGTGTGAATTACTAGGGAGTAGTAATGTTTCCTTATATTTGGTTGTCATTCTGATCCTGGAATACTGATAAATGGTATAGCAATCTTACAGTAAGCTAAGAATCGTTTTTATTTCGTGAAAATCAGAGGATGAAGAATTGAAGGGGGGAGGAAAGAATCTGATCACTGTCTGTCTCCAGAAAGATGGGTGAAGGTTAAGTCCCTCTTAAGACCATAATGGTAATAAATAAAGCTCATTAATCTGCCTGAAGAAACCTGTAAATAGATGCTTCTAGGTAGGCAAAGATAAGTGGACCTCGGTCCAAATCTGTGCCAACTTCACAGCAAAGCATGCAACAGTAGAAAGTGCCCATGGAGAGGAAAAAAGGTGAAATGCATGTCACTGAGAGATTGGGTTCCCTTGCCCGACAGGATATTACTTGGGAAATGCCGTGTTAGAATGGGATGTGGTGTCTTGGCATCTTGAGATGTGTCTGTAGGTGAAGCTTTCCATCTCTTAAAGCTAACAGGTCCGGGAGTGTTTCCTTGCTTCCTCCCTCTGTGTCCCAGCATATTGTGCACTGGTGATGGTACCCGTGGTCTTACTCTGCAGTGTTTTTTAGAGAAAAGTTGTGTTCATCTGGATTACACAGAATTTTTTTAGTCCTTGCGTTCATTGTTTTCTCTCTGGAGATACAGTTAGATAGCATTGTAGGGTCTCGTTTAGTATTAATTACGTATGAGCACCTCACAAAAAATTCAATAGCCAGTGTTTGTGCCCGCGCTGGGGTGAGGCTGTTGTGACACGCTGCTGGACGCGGGGCCAGGCGATGTCAAGACACGCCGCTGGATGCGGGGCCAGGTGATGCCCACACGCCGCTGGATGCGGGGCCAGGTGATGCCCACACGCCGCTGGACGCGGGGCTGGGCGATGCCTGCATGCTGCTGGACATGGGGCTGGGCAATGCCCTCATGCTGCTGGATGCAGGGCCGGGCGATGCCCACATGCTGCTGGATGCAGGGCCGGGCGATGCCCACACGCTGCTGGATGTGGGGCCGGGCGATGCCCACACGCTGCTGGACACGGGGCCGGACGATGCCGAGAGACCACTGCTGGCTCAGGAAGCGCGAAAGCTGCGAGCAGTTGGAGGCTGCGGGAGTTTGGTGGGGGTAGAGTCATGGGATTGCCTTCTGTTAATTTTCGCCAGTCGCTTTTGAAAACAGGTCACTGGGATAGAGGGACCTTTTGGTCTGACTCAGTGTTGCTGCTCGTATGTTAATGCTGACAATAAAAGCCTGATGTTAATCCCTTCGAGGCAGAGAGTTCAGATTGAGGGTAAAATCTAATCTACTAAATCCAAACCTGTGGCACTGTTTTAGTTTACGTTGCTTCTTGCTACTCTAATTCTGAAATACACAGATGCATACCTATTTACTGGACCTCCTGGTTTAAAAACCTGAGACTCTGATGCCTTGCTGATGAGTTTGTGGCTGTCAGAAATTGTTTTCAAACTCATTTTGTTTCTTCATTTAGCTATGTACAAGCATTATCACTTCCTTTCATTTTGGTCATTTATTTCAGTGCTCAGTGGTAGGGACAGATCCTCTTCTTCCTTTTTCCCACTGTTTTCTCCATGTAAGGTATTTGAGAAACACGGTATCTTTCCCCAGTAAAAAGCCAGATTTGAAAAGGGAAATTCCCTCAAACGATGGCACGATAAACGCTCACATTAGAAAAGCAATATAGGGTTGCTTTCTTTCATAAGCGTAGATCTGATTTTTCAGCTCCGCCCCAACACCCAGTTTACAGGTTTGTGAGCCCACTGAAAGTTTAGGCCTTTAAAAATAAGCTAGAACCAACCACTAAGTTACAGTGGGGCTGATTATTTTGCATTTCTCTAGGAACATTGACTGGAAGGAAGATGATCAGTGGGTCTTTCAGACTGTTATCAACCAGTATCCAAGAGACCTTCACAGGAGGAGGACCTTGTACCTCGACGTGCTGCAGAGATACCTTCCCCACAAATCCCGGCGTGATCTGGTCAGTGTTGTTTTAAACGATCAGTTAGATCGATTCGTACATAAATCATGTGCTGAACATTTGTATTAAGGAATGTTTCACAGAATCACGGAATGTTAGGGGTTGGAAGGGACCTCGAAAGACCATCTAGTCCAACCCCCCTGCCAGAGCAGGAGCACCTAGAGCAGGTCAGATAGGAACACGTCCAGGCAGGTTTTGAATGTCTCCAGAGAAGGAGACCCCACAACCCCTCTGGGCAGCCTGTTCCAGGCTCTGTCACCCTCACAATGAAGAAGTTTTTTCCTCATATTTATGTGGAATCTCCTATGTTCCAGCTTGCACCCATTGCCCCTTGTTCTATCATTGGACATCACTGAGAAGGGCTTAAAAATTATTTTTCAATTTTTTTTTTAAATTTCTTACTTATAAATTTCATTCTGCACAGTGAAGAATGGACGTCTCTGTCTCCAAAATGCATGAACTTGAAAACCTGTCAGCTCTTGAAAACCAGCACTGTAGGTATTTCACAGTTCCATCTACTCTTCCAGCCCAATTCAAAAAATTAATTTGTCAGCACTGCTTTTGCTGTACAGTTTTATCATGTCATGCTTTTCTGCTTTTACTGATATTTTTATTTTCTAGGAGGCTGTATAGCGTTTTTGCACTGTCTAGGAATAGTTATTTTAATTGGTCTGTGGCACATATATAGCAGGAAGAGTGGAAAGTTATCTCCTTCTCTCAGGGAGAGGCTATTTTTATATGCGTAATGCCTTTCAAATTGATTGCAGATTCCTTTTACACTCCACCGTGAATAAGCATATAGCAGCTAATAGAGGAACCCATTTCAAGGCCAGAACACTTCAGGATGTCATAAGTAAAGCAGGAGTCTTTTTTTATCTCTGCACATATTTTTAGACCATCTATTTCCTTGTAATTGAGGAGTGCCTAGTGCAAAGGAGTGACGGTGAAGTGATACTGATAATTAGCACAGTACTGCCAAAAATGAAGTTCTTGTGGGTTTCAGAACCTTTTGCCCGTGAGAGCTGGACTAAATAATTACGTGCTGTGTACATTGTAGGTATATTTTAAAGCAGAGTCCTAATTCTTTGTAGGTTGATTTTAAAATTTAAAAATTCTAAATTAGAAAGATGGGATTTCTGCACAGAATCGGTATCTTTTAGTATGTCTGTTAGCAGATGAGTCAGCATCCCCTGCCCCTGCCAAAAGCCTGGAAATAGCATCAGGAGTGTTCCCCTTGACACTCGTGAGCTGCCAGCCATCTCCAGAATCTCCTTCATCCCTGTAAGGTGTATTTTGGGGGATATAAGCCAGGTCCAAGACTCTGCTGCCTCAGGCTATGCAGCTTTATCTGTCACTACCTCTGTCAAGATCTCGAAGCTCGGGAACCTCACTGAATAAGGCCAAAGAAGGTGTATTTAGGGTTAACCACTCACTGCTTGTGTTAGGTCCTGACCTTGGTGGTGGCAATATGCTGCTGGGCAAGCTAAAAATCTTTTTCCAAATTTCCTGATAGGAAAGAAAAAGTGAAGCTAGTTCTCATCTGCGCGGCATTTGTACAACGGCTTCGGTTGGTGCTCTGCTCACAGATCGTAATTCGCTTTGAAGAGCCTGATCTTGCCAGAAGTGCTCGGTATCTCTGAAGATGTATGGAGAGGAGTTGCATTTTGTGTGCTGTAGGGCAGGAAGGAACCATCGCACGGAACTTATCCACGTTGTGGAAGTGTAGCTCAGAAAGCACAGTGGGACACCAGGCTGTTGAAGTGCCATGGTGCAGGCAAGCAGGCCAAGGCTGGACTGGTGTCACCGCCTGCCAGCACTGGGAGCCAGCAGCGTGCCTGGCACCGGACGATGATTTGGGCCCTAAATTGTGGATTCCGTAGGACTATTGCTGAGAGAATAATTAAATCAGTTATATTCAAGGCTTGCAAAAATGTCTCCAATGATTTTATTTTATTGATACGTAGTTTTTAAACCTTTCTGGCACACTTTACTTTTTTAGGTTGCCCATGAGAAGGCTTGGGATCGTTGCCATTTCATGAGGAATCAGCGCAGAGCCTTGGTGTTAAGTTGGGCCCAGGCTAGGAAAGCCTTTCTACTGAAGGCAGCCACGACTGCTGCTGAAGCCTCTGCTGCTCACGAGGCAGGAGCGGTGCTGGCTCACACCAGACAAAAGCAACAGGAGATCTGTGCTGAGCTGAAAGCAAAGGTAGGGTCAGTTGTAAATCTACCACATCCAAATCTAGTTTTTACTGCTAAATTCAAAATGAAGTTACGGTGTTGAAGTGAATAAAACCTAACTGAGGGCAGTTGTCCTAATCCTGGTTTACTGTCCTCATCAAATTGTTTGGGGCAGTAACTGGGTTTCAAAAAAAGCAGGTTGTAGCCTGTTGGCAGAGATCAATGTGATTGTGAATCTCGACTTGCAAATGCTTTTGAAGATGCTTTCTTTCTTTACCAGTAAGGGTCCTTCTTAGTGTTTGAACCAGCTCTTGAACTTAGTTTGTCCTTTTTTCATTAGGTGTTTGATTGCCTAGCACACATTAGGCCTTGCTATGAGTTTCACACTGTGGGTATGATCTCTGTATAAATCTGCCATCACATTTATTTTGGTGGATTTTGAGCACCGTTGAGGAGTTTGAACAGCTCTGCAGTATTGGAGGAACAAGATTTGTTGTGCACTTGACAACACGAGAGGCTGTAAGGGAGCTACAGGCCTTATAAAGGTCTGGCATCGCATTCCTTGGGTGCTTGTAGCACTGGCAAATGGCAAAATACCTGTGTGCTTCTCTTTCTACCTCAAGAAAGCGGGATGGGTATCTATGCTGGCTGCAGCTTAGCTCATAACTGCTTTTAAAACTACAGTGCTCAGAACTGGATGCAAAATGTTGCCTTCATCACTGCCACCAAACTGGCAGATTAATGCCGGGCTGCTGTCAGAGACATAACGAATCTCTGGCTTCCTTTCTGGTTAAGAACGCTTTCGAAGACCTGACAAAACGGATCCCGTAGCTTGTTTGCCCTTGGTGTGGAGGTTTCACAATATCCTGGAAGGTGATTTACTGTATAAAAGATAAAAATACCTAGTGGGGTTGGCTTGTTTTTGGTAAGGGAATAGAATAGAATAAAATGGGAGGAGCCTGGATCCAGGAAAGTGTTATGATGTTGATGCCCAAGGCCTCTGTAAGGGGATTCACGTTTCTGGGCAGGAAAGGCACGTTAAGATTTGTCTCTGCTGCTCTCGGTGACTTTCTACTCGCACAGAAACTGCCATCTGAGAGCGTGCACGGTGCAGCATTCTCACTTTACCAACATCATCTCTGTTGAACTCTTAGTTTTCAGTGAAAGACAAAATCCTTGATTCTGGTTTTCTACAAGCAGAAAAAAGTATTACAGGAAAACCTGTACTGGGGTTCAGATTTTTGATGTTGATGCTGGTTTTTCACTGTACTAGTACAAAACCCCTTCTGGCTCCTGTTCCTGGAGCTGTCTGTCGTAGGAAGGTTTGAACGTAAACGCTTCGGGGCTCGAAGGTGCCTGGGCTTGCCCAAGTGGGCAGCACCCCACTTTATCTCCCCTGGCAGGGTTCCCTGGAGGCAAGGGGAGCAGGGAGCAGCTCTCTGGAGTTGGGGCTGGGTGGGTTGGGTTTTGGAGGTTTGTTGCTTTCTTTCAGCTGTGCCTCCCTTTCTGGGACCGCCGTGTCTCTTACCTGCGCAGTCAGAGGTGGAAGGGCCATGTGTTCTAGAACTGTGAGTCAGGCTTTTTTTTTTTTTTCCTGCTTTTTTTTTTTCTTCTTCCCTTTCTCCTCCAAAAAATAACAAGCAAGTGTTGGAGTACTTCTGTTGTCTCCGTGTGGCTTAAGATTCTCTCTGAGGCTTTGAACATTGTCTGAAAGTTTTTTGGATTCTGACCTCCTGCTTCCAGTGACCTGGAACTGTTTGAGACTTAAACCTATTAGGCCTACGCTTCGCCAGGGGTGCTCGCAAAAGTGGCTTTGTTAAAATGTTGAGCGTTTGAACAAAAACAATTCACCTGTTTCACAGAAAAGAGGAATGAAAAAGGCACTTTTTTTCTCTTATTAAAGGAGGATGTCATTGTGACCTTGTTTTGATCAGCTCGACAGCTGAAAAGGCTAGAGGACGGAAGCTGAAATTGGGCGAGGAACTAGATGCTTTTCAAAGAAATTATTCTGAATGTATCCGTGGTTTTTGTTTGCATTCAATGGGTATATGCATTTGAAAACTCATACTTTACCCAATTATAGTCCATTTCCCTGACTTTCTGCGCTTCTGAAGCACCAATTGTGGAATGTCATCCTGGGGAAAGTGGCTGTTGGCAGCTATTGGGTAAAAGTAACTCTCAGTCTAGTGAGCTGATTTACAGGGATAAAACCCATCCTGACGAGGATCCGTAACGCGGAGTAAAAAGTGAATGTCTCTAAGGGAGTGAGTGTAAGGTGGCAATCAGGGATTAGGGCTTTTCTCCCACCTTTTCTTTGGGTTATTTTTGTTTCGCCACTAATCAACTTAGTATTTTGCATTTCAGTAAGCAGTTCCAGAAATGCAAAGATTCAATAGATGCAGTTTGCAGACAGAATATGCAGAGATACATTAAAATCAAATGGGATTGTTCAAGTAGCTGTTAATGACTGAGTGGGGGGAAGCTGGACTGTATGACACCTTTCATTTATCTTCCAGCCAGTAAACCATTTAGCCTGGTTTACTTATTTGGTCTTAAAAAAATATCTTTCTGTAAAGTTCCATGTTTCTTTGAGTGTTTGGGGTTTTTCAAAACGGTTTTTCTTGTGTGCAAATCAGGTCATTGCTATTTGTAGCTATTTGCAGTACAGATTGAGCAATGCAAAAAAAGGAAAAATATTCCTATGTGACAGGTTATGTTTGGGTTTTTTTTAATTATTTCAATAGCCACATTTTATAACCCAACTTTTTAATATAGTTCTTCTCTTCTGTCAACAACAAACCAAAGGCATAGCACAGAGACTAAATAATACGTTATTGAAAGCTGGTTTAACTGCACTGGAAGCAGCTATGCCATCAGGGAGACTCCAGGCCTTGTGACTGAGAAGAGGTTACAGCAGTCAAAACAGAAAGCAGCAGAGAAGTTAAATGAATGTTTTTAATAGTTTTCACTTGCGGAAAAAACTTTCAAATTCTTATTCCATGTTCCATCTCACAGAATATCTGTGTGTGTCCTTAACAGAAATCGGGGGAATTTGAAACAACTCAAGAAGCTCGGGTGAAGTAACTCAGGAGGCTCACGTGGTAGTCATCTGAGTGAAATGAAGTGTGAAGGGGGTAATGCCAGTGAGGATGTACTGGACATTCTCGATGAGGAAACACCCGTGTTTGCAGTGGGAAGCCAAATCAAACGAACCAGGGAGTTTATGCTTTCAAGGAGTGATCAAGAGCCACTCCCGTTTGGTGTGCTTCATACTGGGGGGGCCTAGAGATGGTTTTGGGAAGGGCTCCGGGGCAGTGGACGAGGAGAGGTTGGTCAGCCTGTGGTAGCTCTGCTCTGCGAGTTCCTTTTCATTCTTCTGAGGATGTTACCACAGCTGGAAGCTTGTTTTATGTACTGGCCATAAACTGCGGGGGTTTAGTAACGGGGCTGCAGGGGTACCCTGCATGGGGGGGAGTCCGTGTGCTGACTCGGCAGCTCTGAGATCCGTTTGAATAACCCCTGCAGCCAGTCAGAGGAGCACCCACTGCCTCAGTCTGAGAAGCATCTTGCTTGTTTACCTGTCTGCTAGGTTGTCAAAGCCTGTGGGATCTTGGGTATGTTTGGGACACGTGTTTATGTGTCACATTTAGCTGAAATTGTCCAGTGATCCCCAAAATTGCTTGAGCACTTATAGCTGGACAAGCAGACAGCTCACGCTGAGCTTGTTTCCTTAGGAGAATGCCCTTCCTCCTTCTGCTAGGAAAGTGGCACCTCCGGCAAACAGCAGCATTCGTGTTAACATTTTGCAAAAGTATGAAGGGATCAAAGGAGCTCTTCATACGGCTGCAGAAGGAACTAGAAGAGATCGTACTGCACATGAAAGGACAGCAAATTCAGCTAAGTAGTTGTAAATAGAAACGCAGCTTACTTGAGGTTATGCATGTGTGAATATTTAAGCCTACATAATATTTAAACGTGTTAATAAAATGTTGACGTTCCTGTTGTTGAGGAGATGTTGTGAATAATGTTGGCTGAGAAGGGAGAGGAGATACAAGGACAAGTTGTGAAAAGCAGACTGTTCACACACTGTCTGAGCAAAGGCGGGCTTCCAGCTCCAGGGAACTAAAACCAGTCCTACACTGGGTCACAAGTTTTATAGGTATCAGTCCCAGCCCTTGTGGCTGTCTCCTTTCTGAAAGCAGTGTTTCTTTTTACCTTATTTTATCACTGAAGATTATGCTCAGATGCTTTTCTCTCATATTGCTTTTTCAGATTCAAACACTTTTATAGATGAATAAAATGTCTGTGTTTGTGTTAATGATCAAAATAATTGCTTCTAACCACTTCCTGATTTTCAAATTAAAATTTTTTAGAGGCAGATATGAAGTTGTTGTTTTTTGGGGTTTTTTTTTATGTAACAAAATTAATCCTAGTGCCAGAGGCCTTGCTTTTCTCAGTTGTTTCTTGCAGACCCCTTAGAAGTAGCCTGTGGAGCACAAGCTGCTCGGGAGTGCCAGTCACAAATCTACTAGGGATGTGAACTTCCAGTGCTTTTCTAACCACAGCTGGAACAAGATTATCTTCTGAGATTAACAAACTTGCAAGTGTGTTATTTCTTAATTATCCCATTGCCATATGCTCTAATGCTGGACTTCTCCTAAGCCCTGTGTCAGAAGCAGCACACTGGCAGCTTGTACCGTTTGTCTTCTGTCGGCTGAGACCCTGTGGAGTCTGGATGCGATTCCAGGGGCTGCTCACGACTTTCCAAGGGAGAAGAATCTCATCTAGAGAAGGAGCAGTCTTTTAGAGTTGGAAGTTATTGGAGACTTCAAACCACCATCTGTTAATACCGCAGTAGTTTATGGTGTTGGGGTACCTGTTGATGTCAGGAGTAACTTCCTGGGTTAACCGTGTGGCCTCGGAAGGTGCCGCGCTCTCGGCAGTCCTAATCCAGAGGAGCTCTTTGCCAGGGCAGGAGAGCCAAGGCTTGTCCCCAGGGTCAGTGAGCACCATTCTCACGACGAGCCTGCCGGGTGACCTGCTCTTCTGGAGTGTTGGCTGCCCTGCAACCGCTGCTGCAGGGGGCTGTTGGCTTTTTGCACGTAGGATTAGGTGGCAGCCCGGGTTTTGAATGCTCAGGGTTTGTCAGGAAGCTGAGAGCCAGCAGCATTTCAAGTGCCGTGTCAGAGCCCGGAGAGCGGGCTGTCTGCCCGGAGCGTGGCTCAGCCTGCTGGCACGAGACACCAGCTCTCACCACAGCTCTCCGGGCTGGTGCCACCAGCGTCGGAACCACAACCTGCAAACGGCAACCATTCCTGCTGAACGTGGCCGCTTCAGCCTGATGTCAACAGGAGCCCCCTTGCAAGCCCAAACTCCTGGCCACGCTGAACTGGTCACGAGCACATTTGCTGGTTCAACATTCACGTCAGTTCACAAGGTTACTGACACACAATAAAAGGAGAACAGCATGCATGATGTTTATGAAAAAGGACTTCTAGGACTTTCTAGGATTTCATAAGTTTAAAAAATGATGGCTTTTTCACATTGTTTTGACAAACTCCCTCCTGTCCCATAATATTTTAGACTCCAGGGAACTGTTCTTAATATACATTTTAATATTTTCCCTTTTATAACCTCTAGTGTTCACACCCTGAGGCACCTGTCTCATTATCTTTCCATTTAGGAAGATATGCCTACACCTTCTGTTCTTATTTTATTTCCAAGAATAACACTGTTAATATTTTATATTTCAATGTGTGGTGGGTTTTTTTAGTTGGTTTTTTTTTATTTCCAGTTGATACAATTACACATCAGCAGCAGGTTTACTATACGTCCCAGTTTCCTTGGAGCTGTCAGCATTTTTGGGGCAAACTTTGCTTCTGACTTCCAAAGCCTTGGCAAACAAGTCCTTCGCTGGGGGTCTAGGAATCCCTGAGCCACCCACTGCACAGCCTGCTCTGCAGTGCCTGTGCGGTGAGCCCCGCGTGCCTGCGGCTGCGGGAGCTGCTGCCCACCAGCAAATGTTACCAGCAGGGCCAGGGTCTCCTAAATTTCATGCTTGTCCTTCATGCCCAAACCATCCCTCGGGAGCTCATCCAACTTCCTGGGAGTGCCGGGGCTGCTGTGCAAATGCTGGGGGTGCAAGTTTGAAAACACTTGGGGGGGGGGGGGAATTAAATACACTGCTTTTTACTAGTCATTGAACAGTCATTTCTGTGTAATTAGTGACTTGAGTTGCTTTAGTTTTGTAACATGGACTTCTATTGTCCTGTTCCATGTATAAAATACTTAAGTGTAAGGGATTTATTATCCCATTAACCCTAATGGGATTTATGTGCTTAACTTCTATTAACCTTAATAGAAATTACCTGGGTGAATCCTTGTTCTTGTATGGGAGACTAGGTCTTTAATTTTTTATTTTCCTCTACATTTACTTCCCCCTCTTCTTAAAAATCTTTCCTTTTTTTCACACCTTAGAATGGAAGGGAGTTACTCAGGCAGGAGACATAGATCAGCATGCACAACTTTTATCTGAAGTATTAATGACTAAGCTATATTGCAAGTGAAGAGGCTACACTGCTGGTAATGAAAGTCACCTTTTAATGAGTTTTCCATGTTAATTTCTAGTGATCTCAGTTGGACTGTGCTCTTTGGCCAGTTTTATAGTAGATAAAAAGTAATGACCTTCTCTTGTGTGTGAAAATAAGTTTGCCAATTTATTAAATCATCTTCATTGATTGGATGATGTGTCCGTTAAGAACTGAGCTGAGAAAAATATCCTCACTGAAGACCTGATGTTGCAATCCTATAGTTCCTTTAGCCCATAACTTTCTAGCACTTAATCACCTTTTACATCTCTTCTGCTTAGTTCTGGTTTTCCAGACATACTAGAAATGCAGAGCTCTGAAACAGCCTTTTCTCTGTAAACAGAATTCCTTAGGTCACCATCCTGTTCTGAGGCCACAGTCCTTATCTTAAAAATGTGAAGGAAAAATGTCATGGTTGGTGTGGTTTGAGTCCAAATTTGTATAATTAAGAGTCATAATTTCCCACCCACACCCCCCCCCATGCCTTGTGGCCTCCAGCTGGAAAAATGAAGCAGCATCTCTGACTTACCGTAAACGGGATAACTCTAAATTCCATATTCAGTGAGAAGCAGGGCAAAAAGAGCTGGGCAGAGAACATGGCAGTGATGCGGTGAGCTTGGGAAGGAGGGTAAGAAAGGAGAGGAGCTCGTCCTGGCAGTAGAGCAGATCAGTCTGGTTAGCTGAACTGTGGACACCTCTGTGCTTTTGAACTCTGTTGGTTCTGAGCTTGATGTGAGCGCAGTGTGAGTAGCTGCAGGAAAGCCTTAGATGCCCTGGAGGACTCCCCTGGACAATGCTATGGGAGGGGAGCCGATGTGATTCCCGGGTGGTTTGGCACTCACCCTTCCCAGAGCTTCTTTCCTGGTTCTGCATGCCTACTTGGGCTCTCTCTGGACAAGTAAAAGAGCTGCTGAATTTTTTCTCTGTTGGCAAGGGTACCTTGAGTAGCCTCACATGGAGCTTTGCCACACAATAGAAATTTTATTGCTGCTTATACTGTTTTTTTGCCCAGGTGGCATGCACGATACAACACTAAGCTCAGGTAGTCTGTGCTGACCCAGCTGACACACATGAAATATCCCTTCATGGATGTTAGACATTGGGATTTCCTACCCTCAGCCAGTGAGAACTGTGGGATAAATGTATGTAGATGCATTCTGTGATTCCTTATTTTATGTTTAGCACTTTTCTTACATTGAATTCCTCTGTTCGAGTCGCTAGTCGTTTTGTAGCTACATTTCAGTGTTCCTGACCACGCACCCAGGAGCATGGTGGCACCATGGTGAAAGTGCTGCTTCTTCCACCAGTACTGGAATTCATTCTGTTGCATCCTTCCTCCACTTATTCAGTTTTGTGGTACTTCTTTTGCTATGTAGCATCTTCATTTGTGAAGATATTTTTCTTGAAGGGACCCTCTGAAATTGTTTTCCCAGGCATTCTTAGATTCAGTTGCAAACAGTTTGAGGAAGGAAAAAAACCCTGCAAACCATAATAAAAATAAGAAAAGGCATGCAGAAATGTGTCAGAGAGTAAAAAAGCTCTGGGAGATTCTGAAAGGGTATTGGGACAGGGTCGTTTTATAAGGTTGAAAGCGAGCCAGAGGGAATCCGTGTGTGGATGTCAGATGATGTTCTTGCTATGCCTTTAGTTCCGACAAACTGTACTGACCCGATCTGACTGCTGGAAAGCCTTGGTTAGCATTCGAATTCTAGCAGCTTATTCTACCTGTACAGAGCAGCGTAGCCTGCAGGAATGCTGATCTGTGACACTGTTCCCCACAGTGATTTTATCTCCATGGGGTTTGTGCTGTATTTTTGCCCGGGTTTCGAAGGCGGGATTCCCTCGCGGCATGGTGTTAGCACGCAGACCCTCTCTGCGCCCGGCCCCGGCCCCGTGTTCCTACCGACCCCGCTCTGCACTTCAGCTGTCTCGTGTCACCCGCAGCTCTCTTTATCCTGTATGTCAGCGTTGCTTAAAGAGAAAACCTTACATGGTGCTGTATTACCATGTGCTAATTTAGTGGGGATTTCCAAGGGAAGTCTCCCAAAGCTGTTGTCATTAGAGAAGATCTATCTGTGGCGTTAGGCATGTCATAAAGTCATTATTACTATTCAGCTGTTAAAGAACTAATGCGTTACTTTAATTAGTTTGTAGTGTACTTTACGTTATTGTAATATGCAATATTGAAATACTGAACTGAAAATAGGTGTGTGTGCCTTCCGTTCAGCACAGCGCCGTAATAATTCACTTGGCAAAAGCTCCCCTAATAATACACTAGCTGTGAAATGTACCTGAAATGCCGGCTGGAATCAAAACTTTCAGAACTTGCTGTTGGCAGTGCTTGCACTGCTAAAACCTAGCTGCTTTGTGGAGAGGGCACTAGGGGATCCAGTTTCCAGTGTATTTTCAATATTAGTTTAACTATTAGGGTTTTTTTTAATATTTAAACAGAACATTTACTGTTGACACAGTAAACTCTACCCTTCTGATTTTGCACTCGTAGGAATGAAAGAATGCAATCAAGAACACATTAATTTTTTTCTGCACAGTCTGTGGTCCCGGATTACTGCCTTAGTGAATCACTGTTGTTGTTCAGGACTTTTTCTTTCTTTCTTCCCCCCCCCCCCCTTCTTCATATCCACACGACATGACCTCTGGAGGAAAAGCCTGATGAATACGGTGGGTTTTCTTGAAAACCTTAAATTGCAGGAATGTTGGAAACTCGGCATCAGGAGGTGGGTTCTAAACAGTGCAATATTGAAAGGCTGGCAGTGCCAGCCACGGAGGCCCCTCAGCCCTAGCGCTGCCTGCCCCTGCCCGCTGCTCTCTGCTGGGCAGCGCTGCCCAGCGGCTCTCCCACGGGGCTGGGCAGGCTGGCGTGGGGGGTTGGCAAGCTGCACACAGATGTGGCTGGGCTTCCGCTAGATCCTTTGTTGCCCTGAGCTGAGATAGCCCAGCTCCCACGTTTCGAACCTGTGGCCGTGCGGACACGCACCGCGTTTGGAATCGTTTCGTTCTGGCCCTGGCCATCTCTGCGGCCGGTCCTTCCTTGAGAAGGGCCCTTCAGAGGCCGTGGGACAAGAGCTACTCTCTAGCAGAGAGATGTTGTAGTGATTGAATGGGGTACAAAAAGTGAAACATACTGACATTTGAATCAGCGGTTTCATTCCTAATTTTTGGTGTTTCTTACACGAAAAAAAACCCACTCTAATTTAGTTCAGCTCTGTTAAGAACGTTTTATCCCATATGACTTTAACTCTTCATGTGAGGAAGACATGGCATAAAGCCAACTTACTGACTCACACTTTATAAATATTTTGCAAACAGTGCTTTTCTGGTTTTTACCAATATTTCCTATGCTGTTGCAATTATAAATATTTTTTTAGAGGCAGTGACTTGTCTTTTGCCTCAACAAAAAGACACAGATTAGATAAACGTGGGAGTGTCAGGGATAATGTAAACTAGTTTCATATGCGTCCTACAGAAAGGAATAAATGGGTGTTGTGGGCAAGTACAGTACGGTGAAACTTCCCTTCCTTCTGTCGTTCTTCTTACCCGTCCTCTTGATTAGCACTGGGCTTCTGCATTCAAAAAAACTGACTAGATAAAAATGGAAAATAGATTCTCCCCACCGAGCAACGAGGTGTGTTTAGCAGTGATTTAGGGCAGTGCAGATAGCACTGCAGAAGGCAGTGGAGATAGGCACTGAGTTATGGGCACGTCAGTTTGGTCTGGGGCTCCTCATTGCACTCCCAGCTGATTATGTATCAAATCAAAGTACATTATGCCTTTGATGCTTGGTTATGCTCCCTTGTCTGTATGAAACCTGTTGACAATCTAGATTGAGCCCATGGTTTCCGCTGTGAATGCAAAGGCTTCAGCAGAGGAGCTCAGTGGAGACAGGCAGGGAAAGCGGGTACGGGCTGGCGCGAGGCTGGCGGGTGGCATCTGCTGCGCAAACGGCTGCATCTCCAAACGGGGGGATGAGCAGGCGAGAGATGATTCTGGACGGGGCTCGTATCTGTGCCTGCGTACTGCTTTGTTGTTGTTTGCTCTCCGCCAGGCAGCTGTTGTCTCGGCAGACTCTGCTGCCCCAGTTCTATCCTCAGCATCCATTTCCAGTCAGTTGTTCCCTCAAGTATCAGTTAACTGCAGCTCTGACTGACACCAATGTGATGGGCTCGCCGTGGTTGCAACTGAGCAACAAAAAAAGATCCCTGGTTAGTAGGTAAATTAATACCAAGGGAAGACCAGCAGAGGATCAAGAGGCTTCTCAGACTTAGAGGAACCTGAAGCTGCATCTTGTCATAAGCCTACTTACGCTGGCATATGTCTCGTTATTGAGGAGTCTGAGAGGAGTGTGAAGCTGGATGTAGGAAAATACAAGCGTAAAGAAAGGATTTTTTTTGTTACATAGTTTGAGTGTTACCTCATTGCAGTTCAGAAAATTTCAGTGCTGTTATTACAGCAGCTTAACGTTCCTTCAAATGCTTCAGCAGTTTATTCTAGCTCTGATCTGAGTAGACATTTAGCAGATTTCATTTTTGTTTGTTGTTAGATTTTAACGCTTCATGTATATGTTTTGCTTCAATCTGTTTCCAAAGTGAGGTAGAAATGATCACTCATTCTTCCACTTTGATTTTCAAAACATTCCTTTTCAAGTTTATTAGTGTAGCAAGTGGAGGTTAACTGAAACAATTGAGCAGTTTATTTTAGATTCTTAAACTGCTGAAGAGCATGAGCAGGCTGCTGTCAAAATTGCTAAATAGAAATTTCTGTTTGGATAAAGACCTTGTGTTCCAAGTTTCCCAGCGTGGAGGAGGGTTCAGCCAGATATTACAGCTAAGCTTCAGAAAACAGGGTCTTGTGGCAATGGTCACAGTCCCTCTGGAAGGCTCTTGGTATGGTCATCTCCTGTAATCCTTGCTCTGTTTTTATCGTTCTTCCATATTTCTGTCGAGATGGGTGGTTTGAAATTGCGAGAGGCGGTTTTCATCAGGGGTGATCCACGTTCTGGTGGCCCTTCCCTCGGCACTGACTTGCTTTAGGACGCAGAGCTGCTATGGTTTTCTCTGCCCACTGGATGGGATTCATATTCTTGTATGGCTTAGAACCATTCAGTTTGCTTTGAATACGTCTTGGTTCTTATACTTGTCTGTTCCTCACCTTCAGTGGCTTACTTCAGAAGTCAGGCAGTTCTCCAAAGAAAGCCTGCTAGATCCCCTTACCTTCGTCTTTCCTGCCTTTTTGGGTGTGCCCCTAAGCTGACCTACACCCCAAGAATCCTTGCTTTGCATATTCCTCACGAAAATGCATTTTTGTTATGCCTAAAAACATAGCTAAAAATCTGATTCTTCTTCTTGGAACTTGCTTAAATCTTACAGCATCTGCTTGTCAAATTGATGGTTTTAACTCATGAACAAACTCACGAAAATAAGATACCAGATGATAGGAAAGTCTTGAGTCCCAGAACTGTGTATGGAAGGTGGTCTGGGAGAATGGTGTGAGGACTGAACTATAGAGAAAACATGTTCCTCTCCACTCCGGAGTAATTCTTTGACATCAAAGACAAGACAGCGGACAGCAGAGAAGACATTGCCACGTGGGTGTCTGGGCACTGGAAGAGAGATACTTTTCTGCTTCTTGGTGATTTTCAAAAGCTACAGTGTCGGGGAATGAGAAGAAATGAGGATGTTCTTTTTAATTTTGAGGGCAGCTGGATACAGGTTCCTGCCTCAAAAAGTGTTTCATTATTTCTTTGTTACTGGAGCGAGTCTAGCAAAGGACCGTTAAGATGAAGGGACTGGAGCATCTCTCCTGTGAGGAAAGGCTGAGAGAGCTGGGACTGCTCAGCCTGCAGAAGAGAAGACTGAGAGGCAGTCTCACCAATGTGTATAAATAAATACCTGGAGGAAGGGTGTGAAGAGGACAGAGGCAGGCTCTTTTCAGATGTTCCCAGTGACAGGACAAGAAGCAGTGGGAACAGACTGGAACACTTGCAGTTCTGTTCCATCTGCCACGTTTCTACTGAGGAGCTAGAACACTGGAAGATGTTGGCCAGAGAGGTTGCAGAGCCTCCGTCCTTTGGAGACGTTGAAACCTTGATTCGACATGGTCCCTGGTAAGCAGCTGTAGCTGTCACTGCTTGAGCAGGGCGGGTGGACCAGATGGTCTTGGGAGGTCATGTCCAGCCTGAGCTGCTCTGATTTGGTTTTCTGCAACCTGGAATAATTTTGACCATAAACATGGCTTCATATTCCTTGATAGGGAGCAAAGAACTGAATGCAGATCTGCCCAGCCTGGGTAAGAGGGCTCGGAGTATTTACACTGTGATATGGCAGTCAGTAAATCCAAACTTGGAAACCACTTGGAACACACCGCTTCAAGTAACTAATGCATTTGGGATGACCAAAACCATGGTATTACTGCGGGGGAACCTACTAGTCAGCAAAAATTTTTGCCCAGTACTTTTTTTAATAACCTTTTCTGAGGAAATGAAGGCAAATGATCATATCACGTGGGACCAGTCATATTTTGTTCTCTTTTCTGAAAAATGAAATGATTTAATGCAGATGCTTAGAGCTGTTTATGTTACAGTACTTACGTTAAGGGTTCTTTATGTTAACATGTCAGTAAATTAATGGAAAATTGTGGGGTGGGGGGAGCCCAGTTGTTCTGTGTGTCCCACAAGTGCCCAGTGCCCTCCCCTGTTCTTACAGACACTTGCCAGAGCTGCGAGTGGCGGGTTAAAGGACAGGGGCTTGGGGGGTGCTTTTGTCCTTTTCAGAATGAAAGGAGAGTTTACCACTGCCAAAGAAGCTCTAGCAAATCCTTCCTTTATTAACAATTTTTTATTGCTGTTGTATACATGAGATCCTGTTAAGGGAAGATTTTTCAGAATCCCGAGGAGGAAGGTCAGACATGAAGAGCACTGAGGAACGCTGCAGTAGCACTTCTGATTTTTCTTTCCTGAATTCCAGTTTGGAATCATTTTGTAAGAATAGCTGTAAGAAAAGTAGCTGTTTCTATGCTGCCTGCATGCTCCAGTCCATACAGACATGTGCAGCTGGCCTGTGTTTCTCTCACCGGTCCCTCTCACACATTTCCAAGCATCCATCGCCCGACAGCAGTTCCCACGTGCACACGTTTGTTCCCTTTGCCAGCCATCCCACCACGGTTTTCCATGTTCACTGGTCTCCATCAGTACTTTCTGGCACAAACCTATCCCTGTTTCTACCCCTCTGCCCCATAAATAAGTAGTAGCCTTGTCCAAATAGGGCGGAAAGGGAGGGAAGTAGAAAGGTTTGGGATTTCAGGAATTTGTGCCGTTTTTCTCCCAGGTGCCTACATTTTCCTGGTCACAAAGATAAATTTTTGTCTCAGGCTTTTGCTCTCTTCCTGTAAAACATCTGATCGGTGAGGGCGGCTGCTTCCTAGCTTTGAAAGCAGAGAAAGGAGATTTCAGAAGGTGAAACACAGTAATGAACAGGCCTCCACTGAAAATTAGTTACAAGAATGGAAGAAAAGGGGTTAGAGAGAGTTCAATGCTCAGCTAAATCATATTTCTTAACTTTGGGGATGAAGTTGAAGCTGGGAAAAGTTGTATGTGCCCTGAGAGCAAGAGTAAATGGCAGTTGCTTGAAGAGCCCCCAGATGCAGCAGTTTGATTAAAACATGAAAAGATGTCAGTTAACACTCGCGCTTGGCCGTGGTACCGAGCTGCATTGAACTTTTTCAAAGATAAACTCTGGCTGCAGGAGGCAAAAGCATCTGTTGGTTTGTCTGTGTGCACGTGGCATTCGTTACAGGCAGATAATCTCTTTATCAAACTATCTTTGAATCTTCTAATAGAGAGTCTCACTTTACAGTCACTGTAAAATTGAATGTTATTTTCATGCTCTTACTTTGCCTGCAGTACGTGAAGAGTCACAGGAGTGTTTAGTCTGTTGGGACATTTTGCAAAGAATAAAATATAATTCTTTAAGCAAAGAAGCTGGGCAAACAGGGCAGAGATGCCACTCGCTGAGAACCTTGGACCATGGGGAGCACTGAAAACCTTTTGCAAGCCCAGAACAGAAGAATTAATAGAGTCTGTGCACACAGCTAGAAATAATCAGTGAAGGTAGACAAAAATACAAGTACTTTAGTATCTTCGTATTAAAGTACTTGCTGTAGAATAGGGAAGTAGATGAAAAACGGCTGAAATGGGGCTCCCTTGAGGAACAGAGTTCTGTTAGCACTTGACAAATCCCCTGCATAAAGAGCTGGCAAGCCAACAAAGAGCAAACATCGTTAATCCTGTTGAAGCCAGCCTGAAAAGATGAGTGTACAACTGCTCCTGACAACCCCAAGGTAAAGCGGGGATCCGCGCTGACTGGGGACGCTGGAAATTAGCCGCTGCCGTTACCAGCAGCGGAGGGGCAGCGCCTTGTTCCCCCGACACGAGGAACGGGCCGGGAAGGGCTTCCTGGCACCTTGGGCCAGGTGACCCATCCCATCCCCGATGCGTTTGTCAGAGAGCGGCCGCCCCGGAACGAGGGGTGCGGTGGAGCCGGTCCCTGCCCCGCCAGCACCTGAGGTCCCTCTTCCCACGCAAGAGCGGGAGGTGGGGTATCCGAGGCCATGTCAGGCACCCGTTGCAACCCTTCAGTGGGTGGCAGGGATCCTGGGCTAGTTCTGCACTGTTTGGAAGCTGACAAAGGTGAAGTCTCTGTCACTGGAGGCTGTCGATGTCCACAGAGTGTTGATGGGGAGAGAAGTGCTGCTACACAAGTGCCCGAGTCGAAGGATGCCAGTGGACTCTGGTCTGCTACTGTTGGTCTCCTTTGGTTCGTCCCTTCGTTAAGAAATGTCCGTGTTGCTGAAAGTCTCATCACTGAAGGAGGGTTTCAGTTCTGATGTCAGTGAGTGGATTTGGACAGTTTTGCCTAAAATCTTGTTATATGTGATTTTTATCACGTATTTTGCCAGTCAGTTGCAAACAGCACATTAACGTGCAGAAAGGTGATGCTCGCAAAATGCTTCTGTGTTGCTGCTACGATTATAAATCTCAGTTTGTGAGTGGACTACCTGGGTGCCCTTCCCTGTCTCAGTTTGGCAGGGTCACAGTACCACACTTGTCTGCTGCACGACTGTCTTTTCAACCCTTCCTTCCAGGTTCTACAGTGGAAAGCAGAGCAGGAAGAGGCTGCTAAACTAGAAGCTGCTGTAGCTGCCAGAAGAAAAGAAAAGAAAGACGAGGCAGAAAGACTGCGGAAAGAACAGGAAATGATCCGCAGAGCGCAGGAGAAAGAGCAAGTATGAGAAACTTCTATGCATTTTTACATATGTTAATGTGTATCGTTGCCGTGCAGATCTTTGACTGATCTCACTACCTTGTATTCTTGTACAGTAAAATCCGTATAGAGATGAGCAAATGCTTGTCTTGCTGCTGTCCACTGTAGCTTTAAAGCTAAACCAGTTCTGTTATTGGATTCCATCGCTAAAAGGAGTAATGCACAGACAAGTAAGCATCCGTGACTGTCTCTGCCACGGAGCATCAGCACAGAGGCACTGCTGGGTTCCTGACTCTCCGGGAATGGTGGCAGGGCTGGGAAGCCCCCAGCGCTGCAGCCGTGCCTGCTGCAATGCAGCAGATGAGCCTTGCGCGCGGAGCCCGCGGGGCAGCGCCGGGACCTGCCTGGAAGGGCTGGACCTCGCAGGCACAGGAGCCGCTCGCCTTGCTCCGACTGCTGCTGTGGTGGCTACTTGGGAAAGGGTTTGCTGCAGAAGTCTAAACTTCAGCTTAACAGAAAGTCAGAGATGCCCCATAGTGAAGCTAACGCTTCTAGCAAATCAAACTGCCACGCGGCTTCCTGATGGCCTTTTTATTGAAGTGACGTGGCAAAAATCCAGGAGGCTGTTTTAATAGAACTTGGTCTCTCATTCTGATTATTTTTTACACTGAACTCTGCTGTGCATAGACTCCAGCTCACCTGTGGCGTATTTGTTAAGGCTGCATAATTATTTCTGAGGAAAAAAAGTCAGAGAATGCTATAGATACTCATTACATGGTCTTCCAAGTGCTGATGAGTAAATAGTCTCTTTTCTGTGTTTGCAAGAAGGCTCACTATATCTGTGCTCCTGTGACTTGCCGGTTAGAAGCAGAGTCGGGAAAACACGGCTAAGCTGTTCTAAATAGAGTATTTTCATGATGCATTTGAAGGCTTTAGTCACATCAGCATGTGTTGGACTACAGAAAGCTTGTGCAAAAGAAGGAAGAAAAAATCTTTACATACATTATCATGTTTTCTCTTTAAATTTTGCCTTCTTGTCTTTATTTGTCTCCCATGTTCCTGTGTAGCACATCTTACTGGGAGCAAATGTTTACTGATGGGATGACAACACGGCCCATTAGACACCCTAGAATCTGATGGGTTCTCGTGTCTGTAGAGGTATCTATTGCAGTGATATTCCTAGCAGGGGGGGAAAGAAACAAACACACACAAAACTATCCATACTTACAGAAGTTTGATTTAAGTTGTTACTAAAACAATTTACAATGCTTACTAAAAGCAGAAAAGAAATTATAGCAGAGCAAAATAAATGACTTGCAGGCGGGTGAAACTGCCTTAGCAGGAGAGTGAAACTAAAGTCCTATGGGACTTGGAATTTCCCATCTGTTTTTATAGCACTCGGATATCTTTTCCTTGCTTTGTCCAAAGAAGTATGTCTGTGTGCCATGTCAAACAGGTCAAGAGCAGCAGCTCTTGTGCCTTGTTGTATTCCTGGGGGTAGTTTGCATAACCACTGCATTTGGTTATATCAACAGTTCTGCAAAGAGGCACTTGACTGGAAGTGCCTCCTGGAGAAAATCAGCTGAAGCCACTTTGTCTGCGGACGGAGGCTGCTGTCTCCTCATCATTTCTCATTGCTGCAAGTCCCCGGAGCCAACATGTGAAAAGCTGCCTAACTTCAAATTGATTTTGTGAGGTCATTGTTGCTGGCCATGACTGTGTTTGTGTATCACATGTATCTAGTTTATTTTCTAGCCGAGGAAGTCTCTGCTTCCATCAGTCACCTGATTTTATTCTTTTTCTGGTATTTATCTCTAAGACGAAATGCACATTCTTGGCAGAGCAAGATCTTTCTGTTCAACTGCTGAATTGTAGAGTTAGAAAATAGCAACTGCTTCTCCAAAAGTCAGTTTCAAGAGATGTTTCTCTTTCCTTCAAACTATGCAGAATGCTCTCACTTTTCTTAGGAATCAGGGAAGTTCGGACAGGAAGGAACCTCGAGAGGTCTCTAGTCCAATCTCCTGCTCAGTTATGAGGTCTGAGCAGGTAACTCCTGGTTTTATCCTTATTTTGATTTGGTTTATATATCCTTGAATTTACCTCTAATATTTGACGCTCATTTCAGGTTCAACAATTGAGAAAGCCATGTTTATGTGTCTGCAATCCATGTGCTTTCAGAGAAATCCTGGCTCGCTTTAAATCCTTACTGGCTTTACCATTGATTGGCTTATTGCAGATCCTGTTGGCAGACATCTCGTACATAGACCTGTACAGAAAGACACGGGGGAATTTTTCAAGCTTATGTGTATGTGCATTGTCTTATAAAACTTCATTTTGTGATTTTTTTTTTTATTATTATTTTTCTTTTTTTTCCCCACTGACATACATTTCCAGGTATTTCTTCTTGGTTAATGTGCTGTTACTGTTCTTACATGCTGAATTTAGAGTTATACAGTAAATTAAGGGAGAACTTCTGCGTTCGGTGTCTGCGTTCATCTTTTACGTCAGCGTTTTCAGGGTGAGATGTGGTGAAACGAGAGATGGTGAGATGTGTTTCTGCACCAGCACGGGAAGCAGCCCGTGTTTAATAATGGATTGCTCCTTAGGCCATGAGAAACGTGGCTGCTGCTTTTCTTTTCGTTGCAGCTTGCTCTGCTTATCTGCCTTCACTCACAGTGTGTTTGCAGTGGTGGGGGGCTCTGAGACCCCGGGGCAGGAAGGGCCTTGGGGAGGCTGTGTTAACCCAACCACCAACGTTCATTTGATGCGTAAAGCTTTTGGTCGTGTAAACTTTCCACTTTTCCCTGGCCCCTGTGCAATGTCTGTATAGAGCCTATGTGCAGATGGAGCAGCAGCTGCCTGAGGTCAGCAGTCATATGGTTCACTTGAGTATCTTGCCTCTTAGATCCTTACAAAGGGCTCCAACTCTATACTGCAGCTGCTCTTCTGGTGGCTGTTCTGCGGCAGCAAGAAGGACACGGGAAGTATCTGTGATCAGAGCAAAAGAAATGCCCCCACTCCACCTAGTTTGTAACCTAGGCAGGGGATGTCAAGTACTTCCGAACCTGAGAATGGGTAAAATGACATTAAATCTGAAATACCAATGCTACAACTGCTCTATTGGACTGCAGATCAGCTTTTTTTCCTATATATTTAAGTAAGGAAATTCAGAAATACCACCTGGCTCTGAATTAGAGTTTACAAGAGAGCTTTCTTCCTTCAGAGAGTTTTATTTGATAAAGTATTCCAAACAATATTAAATAAAGCATTCTAAGAAATATAGTTGTGGCCATCCTTGGGTTTGTGCCTGTATAAAGAAAGGGTTGGCTTACAGGTTGGGAACTCTGAAATATAAGCACTGTTTGGAAGACCTTTTTTTATTCTGAATCCTGATAGTTAAAGGTTGTTCTGCACAAAGTCAGTCGTATAAAGAGAGTGGTGTTTTCACTGCCATTTCAACTGAAATCTCCAAAAGAGGCCTAAATTCAGTAT
Organism: Todiramphus chloris collaris; assembly: GCA_025345505.1. Classification (NCBI taxonomy): domain Eukaryota; kingdom Metazoa; phylum Chordata; class Aves; order Coraciiformes; family Alcedinidae; genus Todiramphus; species Todiramphus chloris. The sequence goes on along the minus strand of JANVCC010000118.1, from coordinate 671,585 downwards.
AGTTCAGTGGATGACATAGAAGTTATTTTTATTGCCATTTTATGGAGCTTCTCCCATGTGAGATGATTCCATAAGAAAATTTCCTTTTAAGAAATCACTGATATTTCAGGAGATAGGATGAGATCTGAGACCTTCACAGGAGCCTTATACGTTTCCTGGTAAAATAACAGATTATTGAGGTTTAACTTCAAATGCTTGTATAATTAATTTTATCATTAGCATTTTCTTAGATCATTACAATTCTTAAGATTTTCTTAGCCTTTTACATCTCTTTTTCTAAAGCTCCTATTCTCTTTGTTTCCAACTGTATTCTAAGTTTTGGGAGCACACCAGTGTACTGTCAGTGCATTACAAGCGGCAGCATTGCCATACGTTTCTGTCATCAGAAACATTCTTTTAGAGAGTCAGTCTTCGTGTTCAAGGTTAGCACTGTATTTGTTTTGCTAGAAGCAATAACTTTTAGTGGCTGCTGTAGTTTTTCTCTTTCTATTTGCCAAGGAGTCTGTTAGGTCTGAGGATTCTAGTGCCCCTCAGTCAGCCCTGAGGTGGCACGAAGCACCGTGCCCTTTTCTGGCTATTCTCTTGTCTTCTGAGCTAGAAGTACATCAGGGGATGACAGTCAAGCTCAATCTTATCAAACGATGATGTTTCTTATCAAACTCCCCATAAATTACTATTTCTCCATCCTGTTCCTTCAGTGCCTGTATGAAAACTCGTACAACCACAGTGAACCCTGTGTCCCTTCTCTTCCCAGCTGTCTCAGCCAGCCTAGGAACATTCTCTCACTGGAGCAGCACTGTTGAAGGTTTGGATGGCAGAGCAGGAAAGCAAGGAGGAAATGAAAGTGGTAGTCTTTAGTTTGCAGTGGAAAATTATACTCAAATTAGTGTCTGCAGGCTGATTGTACTGTTGCTGTTGTGGGAGCTCCACACCTTCTTGCTCTCTTTTGTTAGCCCATACTGTTCTAAAATGTCAGTTTTATGCTAAAAAGATCAAAATGGGATTTTCTCTAACAATGCTTTTCTTACTTTATTTGTTGTCACTGCCTTGGCTTGCAAATGATTGTTATTTTGATGACTGTGTTTGTTCAAACTCCAGGTAAAAAAGTACTGGGCTGAGAAACAACTCAAGTGGCAAGAACAGGAGGAGAAAGATCTACGACGTCTGGAGGAATTGAGAAAACTAATGGCTGAACAAGCAGTTAAAGACAGAGGAAGGTAAAAAAATGTACCTGTAGTATCAGTAGGAACTTCCTTCCTATAACCCAATTTGCTTTGCTCTTCCGATTTGCTGTTAGAAAATTGAGATAAGGTGTTTGGATGTTTATTTCCTGTTTGGCAGTTACACCAGTCTGTATTCCAAGGCTGCATCAGGATTGTATCCTGGATGTGATTTATTTGTTAGTTTGTCCATCAAAGTTTGAGACCTTTGTAAGTGCTGGACTGTTGTAATCACGATAGAGTGCACACATTCAGACCAGCTCCCTTCGTGATTTTTGAGTTGGAGCTGGGTAATAAGACCTTCTACAGTCCCACTTCGGAAAAGTATTTATAATTCAGGTTTGTTTAGTTTGAGAAGGAAGTGAGAGGAGCACATTAAGCACTTAACAGCCTCAAGGATGTTTATTATTCTTTTAGAGGGTCTTAAACTGTGCATCTAGATGTAGATGCTCTTCACCTGTTTGACGCAATGTAGGACTTCAGCCTGTTCACATCTGAATTCTTGCCAAGTTTTCATTGCAGATTGTGGCCTTTAATGACTGCTGAAGAAATACTGGATTTCATAGAGGAGTTCCTCTGTCAGAGGAGCATAAAAGTAACCCCGTATGTAGTCTGGTTCTAATTGCTCTCAAATCGTGGGCTTGATTTTTTTACACAGAGGGAGACACCAAATTGCATGGACCAGAAGCGTAATCAAAACAGGGTTAAAGCACCACTGGCATTAGAACGTTAAGCTTCCTCTTAAAGCATTCTGTGGGAAGCACTACTTCCACCTTGCTTTGTTACAGCCAGGTTTAAATGTCTGTATCCTTATTCTACAAGTATAACTTTCCTTAAACATTCCTGCAATGGTTGTAGCTGATATCAGAAGAAACACACGTACTTGAATCGCTGAGTTTTCAGCGGAACGGAAAACCTGACTTTTCTGTAGACCTGTGTGCTGCACTATGGCACACAGCTGGGGGTTGTTCTTTTCTTATGCTAATAAATGTTGCTGAATAAAATAGAAGGAAACGGCACAGTTCACCGAGGGCTGCGGGAAGGAAATAATCACCCCTCGGGCTATTGCGAATCAAGAGTTGGTTAAATGCTTAGCATTGTGTTTCCCAGGGCTGGCCTACTGTACAAAACAAAACAGTTTAAAGAAAAATGGGTACTGTTTTGTGGAGATTAATAAGTCTTTCAAATTACTTAACGCTTTTCACGTTCAAAGCCTTCAGAAACATTAATCAGAGAAGGCCAGAGAGATGTTACTGCTACCAGTGGTACAAGTACAGTAGAAAGCATTGCACTGGACTCGGACGGACCCACTGGCATAACGACCTCGCGGAGCAGACCTGCAGCCCTGGACAAACTGACACCGTTCCTAGGGGTTTCACCCCTTGGCAGCACACGGTGCCCTCGCCTCCACTGTTGTGTGTCCTGGCTGGTTGTGGTACCTGCTGATAATGCAGAAAATGCAGGTCTGAGCTCCTTCAGGCTAAGAACCTGAGACTGAAACCATCTGGAGGAGAACTCTGGTTGCTGGTGTGGGCTGAAGGCATGGGCTGGCCACATGTGAAAAGGGAAGCAGAGATTTCTGATCCTTTTTTAACAAAAAAATAGAGGTTTGGTAGATTACAGCTCCAGAGAGAGAAACGCTCCAAAACCACAGCAGGTTCTAGGTAAATGGTGTGTGTTCTCCTTACTGGCATTCAGCAGGACTTGACCCCAGCAAGCCGAGGTGGCTGGTGGTGGGGGTACTGCAGGGGTGAGCAGTTAGCGTTGGCAAGATCCGCTTGCGCGTGGCGCGGTGGAGGAGGAGGTGTCCGCGTGGGTGTTCAGCTACGGCAGCTGGTCCTTCATCGGTGCACAGGCCACGCGTGGAGCCAGGCCAAGCCTCCTGCCGTAGGTCTGCGTGCCTGCGTCTTTAGGACGCTGAATTATAAGCTCTCTTTTAGTGTGGTTTCAAGAACTACAAACTGCATTTAATCTTACAGCGCTTTGGGAATTCGCATCCCAAAGGACAGATGTTTGTATCCACGTTTTAGTCTAGGCGGCGGGTTCCAGTCAGGTCCTCTGTCGGGTCCCTTCAGTATTGATTGAATATACATACAATATGCTCAAAGAGCGTTCCCTCCCCAGAGCAATAGATCTTGCATTAATGCTGCAGGGCGAGAGGTAAATTGGCATGAAATAGTGCAAATATTTTCACTCGCCACCTGTGAGGAACGGGTTGGCAGAGCTGCCCGGCTCTCTAGCGAGGCAGTGGGAGGGGACCAGCCCCAAGCGCTTTAACCCAGCGCCTGCGCCGCTGCCAGCCCTGGCCCCCAACAACGTGGGCAGGGGCGGGCGAGTCGGGAGGAGAGGGTGGCTCCTCACGCTACCCGTCGGAGCAGGCAGCTGCGTGCTGCCAGCTCTGCTCGCGGGGAGCGGGGTGGCGATGCTGATGTACCCGTCGCCCCTCGCCGGCCCCTGGTGCTCCTCCGGGCAGCAGTTCCATGCTGGGCACACGTGCAGATGGCCTTTCCTCTCTCCTCTCCTGTCGCACATCAGGGTTTCCCCTTCCTGAAGCCACGGCTCCCACCAGCTCCCCAGATCTCCCCTCCTCTCTCCAGCTGGCGCTCCATGTTGATGGGACACAGAACAGAAAGAGACAGTGGGTGTGTTTGGGGGTAAAATCCCAGGCTACAGGAGGTGACAACTGTCCTAGAAACCTGCCCAAATTCTGCCAGACCCCTTGCCACCCAGGGACAGGCCCAGCAGCCGGGTAAACCCACCCCAGGGTGTTAAAACCATTCATCCACTGGAGGAGGGAGGGGCTGTTGGTGGGGTCAGTGCTAACAGCAGCATCGCTCTGAGCTTGTGCTGCTCCGTTTGGCTGTAGCACTGGGGGCTGGAAGAGGCCGTGCACCCCGACACAACGCTTTGACTGCCTCCCTCGGCGAAGGACCTGGCCCGTCGGTTGCGATGGAGCGCCAGCAGACCTTCCCAGCCACTGGGATAGAGCGCTTTCTGCTCTCTACATGAGCTTTATTCACTGACAACGTGACCAGCATCAGCTGGGATATAGGGGGAAAAGCCTGCCTATTCATAACTCATTTTAAAAGTTTTGCTGAAGCTTTCATAATAAACACAGGAGTTCATTATTTGCTGTTGAATATTTATGAGACAGTGTCTGAAAGCAGAGCTTTAATGAAATTATGCTTATCAAAAGTTACACGAGTGTGTACACACAATACTTCAAAAATGTAGCTTTACTGAAACTAATCAGCTAAGCTCATTTTTCAGCTGGTGATTTATTAAAATTGTTACTTATTGTGGTACTTAAAGTCAAAATTGAGTATTAAGACATTTTAATTTTAAGCTTTTCTATAATATTAAGTTTACTTTGAAGAAACAGTAGCTAAAGTATTGCTAAGTATAATAGAGAGAAAGAGAATTAACTTTATTTGGATGTGGACACTGTGAAATCAAAGTGCAAGTACACCTAGAGCCAAGTATTGGAAGAATGTTCCAAATCAGGAGCGCAGTGTCCGGTTGAATATGTACGTACAAGGTTCTCTGCCTCCCTGAGCGTAGTTGTCATGGCTCTGACATTGCCCTCTGACAGTGAAACTCAGTCTTTCTTCGTGCTGACACCGGTCACTCCAGCATGAGCAAGACGATGATCTCCTTAGGACAATACAGTCACGAAAACATGAACCACCTTCCTGGGAGCAGCAAATGCTGCCTCAAGATGCCAAGTGCTTGCTGTGCCCTGGTCTGCCTGGCAGACTTTGGCAAGCACCTCACACCCGTTCAGACTGGGTGTGGGAATGCCATGAAGTGCCTCTGCTTAGCAACGCTTTCCGTCCTGTGTACCTGGAGACTTCTGCAGGGGAGACAAAGGATCTGGAATCAGACCTGGATGAGTGCCCCCCAGTTTTCCTTCTCAGCAATGTATAGAGCTTTCCAGGTACCGAATTTCACGTTTGGTAACACTGGAGTATTTTAGGGTATGGATCATAATGGTCAGCTCAAGCAGAGTGGAGGCTTCCAATGCAATTTATTTTTTGCCAGTTTTCAGGAAAATGTGAATATCTGCTTTTTGTGCATTTTTCTTAATAGAAAGAGAAGATTAGGCTTTTTCCCTGGAACAAAATTACCTCTGAAGAGTACTGTTGTAAGCATTCACATGCCTAACCTACAGTGGCTACCGTAAGAAACTGAGAGCCTCTCTGGGGCATCCTCAGGCAGCTTTGTACCGCTCTTTGGGGACAAATTTTTTTGTCCTGATAATTGTTACTGGATTATTGATGCCACAGTCTCTGCTATCTGCCAACATAACTGTTCCTTTAGTTCTGATTTTTGCAGTTTATAGCACAAGGTCTGTACTCCTCTGAGCTTACTAAAATTTCAAGAGCAGGAAAATAAAAATACATGTTTCACTGTAGTTGAAGCAGCTCTCTGGTCTCCCTTTCTCTAAAGGCAAGTCAAACTTTGAAGGGCAAAATAAGGATAATTGTCTGAATGTAAAGCATGGCAACGGCAACTCCTGTAAAAGGACTACAAGTGACACACCAAAGAACACCCTGCAGCTCCAGAAGTGTGGCAGTGGATGGAGGGTTCTTAGGAAATATGGTCATGGTACTGCTGTCGGGGCTACAAAAACCTACTGTGAAAAGCTGGCTGGCAAAAATAATGCCATAGGTAAACTGTCGGGGTCATTTGCTCTAACCTCCAGTTTTTCCTTTTGCAGAAAGATGCAATTCTCAAGTTTTCTTGCTTTTGCCAGTACTGAGGTTGGGAGCGATGTGTTTCTTTTAATGGGAAGGGTTATAGGAAGGAGTTCTGCCACACACAGATGTCGGAGAACATTTCTTCTTGGCAAAGAAAATGGGGGAGAGTAAGAGGGCTATATAAAGCATGCTAGAGACAATCTGTGTTCTAGAAAGGACATCTGAAAGGTTAGCCAAGTTTAAAACAAACAAACCAAACAAATACAGCTGCCCGAGCCTGCCTTCCCCCAGATCCCCACACGAGAAACCTCGCATCAGAAATAACACATCCCAATGAAAAAGCGCCTTCTTTTCTGTTCCTGCGAGGTGGATGTGGGAGACAGCAGACCAGCTTTCCAGCTGAAGTGTCGGGACATAAATCGAGGATCGCGCTCGACCGGTGCTCTTTCCGTTTGTGCTGATTTGCAGGGTGAGGTTTAGACAAGCGCTGCTAGAAAAGCGGCTGCTGGAGAAAAAGCAACTGGCCCTTCGAGAAGCGCAGGAAGAAGAGGAAAAAGAGAAATGCCTTGAAAAACTCCGGCAACAGGTGGATATATCTGCTGTATATATTATTTTCTTATATAGTAATGATACGAACACATACTGTCATGTTACGTGAAAGATAAAAAGAACAATATCAAAAGCAAATAAATGAAGAAGTTAAAATGCCTTTTTGGTTTGACTGGAACAGTAATTCTGCCATGTTCTAAATCCCCTGTGCTTTGTAACTCTGACAGCAGGAACATTATGATGTTAAATTGCACTGTAGAAGCTGTTGATAGCTGAAAATAGATAGATGCTATTTTTTTCTGGGTTGGATGTGATTTCGCTCTTCTTTTTTTTTTTTCTTTTTTTTTCTTCTTTTTAAATAACCTTAAGTCTGCCTTGAGTCTTAGGGAAGATTTATGAGTAATTTAAACCATTTTTAAATTCTGAAAACTTACCAACCTTGGACAGCTTTTCTTCAGAGAGAGATTTAACTCTGTGAAACTTTTGCATGTTTTTTTTTCAAAAAGGAGATGCCAGAAACTGCTTGCTGATGTTTGTCACCGTAAATGTAGTGTCATTGCCTCTCTTCGCTGCGGCTGGCTTTTGAAGGGATCATTTTAACATTGTTTATATTTTTGTATCTAATTTCCTTGTGTTTTCCTCCAGAGTTTAAAAGGAAAAACCTGGAGTTCACGTTCTTTACACTCCAGGAACTGCAGCCTAAATACGCAGCCACAGGAAAATACGGGAGGGAGAAAAGGTGCTCCTCAGACCCTTTTGAGTTTGGATCATTTAAATGGTGCTAATGCAGCAGCTCTCTCCCTGGGACTACCCAGGGTTGCAAATAAGGGGTTTGATGCAGCCCTGAGCTCACCTTTAGTGTGTCCTTTGGCTTCAGGATTAAGCACCCCAGTACAGCGTGCATGCCAGCAGAATTCCTCTGTAGTCCCTCGTGGACCATCTGCGGCCTTGTAAGTGCTTTCACTTCAGCACTGGAGCGTACAAAGTTAAGACGAAATAAAAATATAACAGGGGTCAAATGCTCTCAGGCACCTTCTGTGGGAGAGCTGAGCACAACAGGAATAAAGAAACCTAAGGGATGCTTGTTCTATTATTTCAGTCAGTTTTTTGACCTGTGGAACTCGTGCTCATTTCTAGTCAATATTCCTTTTTTTTAAATAACCTGATTCAGTTCAGTCTTTCGCAGTATTAAGAGCGCTGTTTTAGGCTGTCAGTGTGTTAATAACTTCCTTACCTCTTCCCTGCACTGCTGGCTGAATTGCTTTGTCTTTTGCATCAGATTTTACAAGAAGCTGGTTGAGAGTCATGATCTGTTGATCTCTTCTGACTGACACAATTCTCTTACCAAAGTTGAACATGCTTCTAGAATGGCCTTTGACCAGGATGGTAGAGTTCCCTCTTCACTACATTTTTCTAACCAATGTTGATTCTCTGTGTTTCAGAAAATATTGCTTCATAAAATATGCCATTTGGTTGGATGTGGGAAAAGAAAAAAATTTTAAAAAATCTTTTCTGAAATAATCTAGTCTCTATATTTCGACAGCCTGTGAATACAAAGGTGTCATTTTATTAGAGATGGGGGAAAAAAATTATCATACAAAATTTCAAATATTTTTTTCTGGCTTTAGCCACTTGGGCAATGTCCTGACTTTGATTATTTTGCTCATGCATCTTTCTGTGTTTTCCAAAGTGGTATCAGCCATTATCTGAATGTTTTAACACAGAGAAAATAAACAACGAAAAAAGATTGACTCTTGCACAATATAGCTTCGGAGAGAATCTTTGATACTGATCTAGCCACAGGAAATGAAGCAGTTAAAACAGACGTACTGAAGAGAAAACCCAAAGCATTATGTTATTTGTGGATATCACTCAATGTTGTTGCCCGTGACTCTGTGAAAATTGCGAACTATCAATCTGAACACCTTGGTTTCCATCAGAAGAAAAAGAAGAAAGTTTGGACTTTCAGGAACTGTGGGTATTGCTGAATCACGGGTGTGCTGGTTCCTTTGGCTCTCTGGTCTCGAGCATCAGAGCTCGTGCCAGTCTCTGCCAGAGCACCCAGGGTGCCGTCGCATCTCTCCCGGAGCATCCCAGCTGAGCCGAGGCTGTTCCTTGTCTCCTGGAGCATCCTGTCTGAGCTGAGGCCATTGCTTCTCTCCCGGAGCATCCCAGCTGAGCCGAGGCCGTTCCTTCTCTCCTGGAGCATCCTGGCTGAGCCAAGGCCATTGCTTCTCTCCCGGAGCATCCCAGCTGAGCCGAGGCCATTCCTTCTGTCCCGGAGCATCCCAGCTGAGCTGAGGCCGTTCCTTCTCTCCAGGAGCATCCCAGCTGAGCCGAGGCCGTTCCTTCTCTTCTGGAGCATCCCGGCTGAGCTGAGGCCGCTCCTTCTCTCCCGGAGCATCCCGGCTGAGCCGAGGCCATTGCTTCTCTCCTGGAGCATCCTGGCTGAGCCGAGGCCGTTCCTTCTCTCCCGGAGCATCCTG
>JANVCC010000118.1:602925-662620 GCA_025345505.1 Todiramphus chloris collaris | reverse complement strand
AGGCCGTTCCTTCTCTCCTGGAGCATCCCAGCTGAGCCGAGGCCCCCCTCGCAGCCAGGGCCACGCACTGCTGTTCTGACACTGTCAAGAGCAGTGGAGCACGTACTGGGGTAGTGATCTTTTCTGGTAGCTAAAGCTTAGTGTGTGCTTATTTCCTACTGGCGTGTGATGAGATAGCAACATAAATTCTCTCTCTGTGGAAATGTCGTCCAGACTTCGAGTTGGTGTTGTCAATGGGCACTCAGAGTCTGCAGGCTACTCTGTGTTGCGCCCACCCACACAGCAAGCAGTTCTCCTCTTCACTGCAGCTCTGGCCATGCACAGTGCTCTGTTGAGTCCGGCCAATTAAATTGTCTCCATTGGGAAACAGGAAAAAAAATCCCTGATTATAATTCTCTGTCAAAGTGATTTTAGTCTGGATTCAAGTTTTAAACTTTAAAACTTTTATATATGGATAAAAGGTGGTTTAAGACAATGCTTGAATTTTTAGACCAGGGAAAAGGATGTGTTATTGATAATAGCCTTTTCCCACCTTGTCATTGTTATTTTCTTATTACGTGTTTTCTTATATGCGTATTATCACTCCCACAGAGTCACTGTTATTTTCTTATGACGTATTTTAGGTTGCCGTTGTTGCACAATTAGACCCAGCGAGAGTAGTGGCTGATACAGTGGCATCTAAAGCTCGGATGGGCATTGGAACCAAAGAAGAGTTTGTTCTTCAGAAGCCACTGTTTAAGTTGCACACATACAGCGAACAGCAGGTAATGGTCTGTAATCATGATCTACAGCACATATATCTTAAGGGTGATATATGATGGTAATATTAATCATATATCCTAAATAGAAATGTTAACAGTAGAATATAGACTATAACGTGTCTAAAAATAAAAGCATGAGGAATAATAAGTGAGGTAATGTCTCTGACCCAAAGCAGGTGCTGGAGGAGCACAACGAGAGCGGACCGCAAAGATCTGTCAGGTCAGCTTAGGGCTCTCCCTGAACAGCATCTCCCACTGCCGCCACTGGGAAGAGATACTGGGCTCCAGGGACCAGTGGCAGTTCTGCTGTTTGCTAGCCACTTCGGCTGTTCCCTTTGCTGCCTTGTCATTTCAAAAGTCACCCCTTTTCACGTTTTTATGCGTTTATTTAAGAGTGCCTCCTTTCCACCCGCTCCAGTTAGTGCCATACTAAGTGTCTGAAGTGACTTGACTCAGCAGAAAAGTTCTCCTGATGGTGTACAAAAGAGCTGTGTCACAGGCAATGCAATACGGGGCATTCTTTATTTTTTGAAAGATTATGCACAGCAGGGCTCTCTTCATAAGCTGGAAATCAGTATCTTGACTATCTCTGCTATTGCTGGAGTGCCGATCAGTTGGGATGTGGTATGCAGGGGCTAAAGGAGTAGAGAGCAGTGAGGTGTACATGAAGCAGGACACCAAAGTAACTATACTCTTGTTTCCAGGTCACTCAGGTGGCTGAGGAGGGTGCTAGCAAAATTTCAGATGGAATTAAGCAACATAGGGGAGGATTTTTTGACTCCCTTACTGGTTCCCATCTGCTCAGTCTATGCATTTGAAACAGTTCCCACTCTGGAATTGAAAATTATGTTTACAGAAAGATACGATCTAATTCTATGCGATAAAAGCTTTTCTCTAGCACTGAATAAGCTGAAATGTAATGATGGCTGTAACTGAGCTGGTCCAGAACATTCCATTTTGAGACATTTTAAAGCTGCTCAGTTTGGTAAACGTACCCAAGTCTGACTGACGTATGAGGTTCTGAAAAGCCTTTGCTTAAAAATGCTCTGAACACGTGTATTTGGAATGGGTACCTGAATTCTCAGACCAGTCTGTCCGTTTGGACTCCAGCTGGGGTTGGGTACCGCTCGGGCTGCCAGGCACATCAGCGTGCTCCCTCGCGGAGCCGCGGTGGCTGTGGGCCATCGTCCCCGGCAGCCCTGGGCACCGGAGCAGCTGGCGCAGGAGCTGAGGGCAAGGTGATGCTCCCTCGTCTACTCCGCGTGTTCCCCTGCCGTAGCCCACGGAAGGAGGGTTTGAAAGGGGCTTACACATTCTATCCAATAACCTTCTGACAAACTCTGGAAGTAATTTCCTGGGCATAAATCGTCGTTACGTAAGATGGAAGTGGTGCTGCTTGTGTAGACACGGGCAACGCCACGGGAAAAGTCATCAAGGCGTCTGAGTCACTCGGATTCCATAGAAACGCGCAGGAAGGGATGGAAAGCCTTGTGCTGAGAGCAGGGCTGCGTGATGGGGAACGTCGGAGAAGTCAGCAACTCTTCGGCGAGTAGGCTGAGGTAAAAGTGCCTCAGTCTCTCGTCAACCCTTGGAGTTTTTCTGAGGAGTGACAGCCAGGGCTCTTTGTTAAAATAGTTTGTGATCGTTAATCATAAAAAGGATAATATGGGATGTGTGCTGTGAGATAAGGCTTGTTCACTGTAGTTTGCTTTCCAAGGCTTTATTTTATGACTGTAATTTCCTGGCTGCCTTTTAAAACTTTTGAGATGTAGGTGATCCACAGGTAACCTGTCAGAGACACTCTGCGGACGGGAAAGCCTGGGTTTGTTTGTAGTGACGGTTGCTGTGCTTTGTTTCAACAGATCATCTCTGACCCTAGGCTTCGTGTCGAGCTTGCTCTTCGAGAAGCTGGACTTCATCAAACACTTTACGCAAAAGAGATTTTACCAAAAATTCCTCCACTGAAGCTTCCAAGAAGAGATATGGAGTCTACAGCTTTTAAAATGTAGAGCACCTCTGTGTCAGGAGAGGCCTCAGAGGTATGGCCTGGCCTATAATGGGAAAACTCTACATGAATTTCCCTCAGGCTCTGTCACAGAACCTGGCGTGGAGCGCACGCTAGCGCTGGGACCCCCGTGCCCCCGGCAGCGCTGTGCCCGCCGTGCCGCGCAGAGGGCTCTGGGGGTGCTGGCGCTGGGCTGGGGGAGCGTCACTGCAGGCAGCCGGGACCCCTGCACGGGACAGGCTCCGACAGGCAGCGCTGCCCACTGGACAGGCACGCTCGGACCTACGGCATCCTGGGGAGACACTCCGCTCTTTCACTGGCACCTTTGCAGCACAGTCGCTTTAGATTACACTGTGATCCACGAGTACACCCCACAACTTTCCTCCCAGGCTTCTGGAGCATTTGAGTCTTTTAGTTATAAAATCTTCATTATCATAAATGTTTCCATTATTCCTTGGTTATTATAAGTAGCAACGTAACCTTTGTCTATATTTAGAGAGCGATTTGCTGCGTCATATTTACTGCAAGCCAGCCGTGCAGTTTCATAGTGCGGAGTAGTCTTCGGTATAAATTAGAAACAACAGTTCAGATCTGGGATCTTTATTTTGGAGCTGAAACTATGGAATAGGGTTCTATTAAATGTAAGGGAAATTGATCTCATTTCATTTTGTAACTGATTTTCTTTTCAAGCTTTACACAAGATGAGTAAAATGAACGTAAACAAGGTACAATGGGCATTTGAACCCAGCGTGTCTAAGGACGATGAGCATCGGGGAGATCTGCACGCCCACAGTTGCGTGCCCAGCTACTTACAGGAACTCCACCATTGCTGCAATGCCCCGTAGGTGTTCACGGCTCCCATACCTGCAGTGCCCTGTGGCACAGGCAGGGAGTCCTCGCTGGGGCCTGGGGGGTGAGGAGGGTGCCAGAAAGGCCGGGCAGGACCCGCTGCCACAGGCTGCCCAGAGCGAGCACGGCTTGCTAGACCAGGAGCACCGTAAGCCTGGTACCGGGGTGCCGGTACTTTAACGGGGGAGAAATGCTGCAGGAAGTGCCCGAAAGCCACGGGAGCTTGGAGCGAGCTGGCGCGTGTTTGTGCTAAAATCCCAGTTCTGTGTGTGTTTGTGCGGTTTTATTTTGGTATCTCGTTTGGGTAACTCGTTTTTAACAGGCACTTGGCCAGCCTCACAGCTCGCTGGTTGTTGGGGCTCCGCTTGCCTTCCCTCGCAGAGACGGGCTGGCTGCTAGACTGCTTCCCACAAACCAACGATACAAACGTGATGCAGCTGGTTATTTTTTTCACCTTGCTTTTAAAAGCAGATTTGCCAGATCATTTCGGTGATGCAGAGTCCTTTCAGATTATAGCTGCCTTGCCATCTTTTATAAATACCAAGACACTTATGAAAAAAACACTTAGTTTGTGCCAACTTATGTGTCCGTAAGGTTACGTGCACTTTTGTGCGTGTATTTATAGAAAAAGAAAAATGTGATTGCGATGCCAGTTCTGGCCCCTGTGAGAATCAAGAGGGCTTTGCAGTAACCGTCAGTGTTTTGAAAGGAAGCTCAGCAAGGACACGTGTTCTGAGTGCTGTAAACTCATCTGAAACCCTTCAAAGAGCATCAAACTGGGAGTGTGCAGCAGAACAAACATTTAACAACATAATCATTAAGCTAAAAGCAAAATAAGAAAAATAAGAGCCTCTTCACGGGAGAATGTTCTAGAACACAGAGAGCTGATGCTCTCCTGCAAAGCTGTGTTTCTGTGAGCTCCAGCAGAGCAAACCTCACCCACCAAATCAGGCAAAATGTTAAAGTATCACATTGCTTTTCCTGGAGTGGCTGTGGACTGTTTTCCCAAAGGGCCTGAGGTACGTTGCTGTTGGTATCCAAGTTTCTTAAGTGGACTTTGGACTTGGCAGAGCTGAGTTTGGATGGCAGGTTAGGTGGCATGTCCAGTGTGCCGAGTGATTTTCTGTTCTGGGAGGACACTGTCTCCTGTCTTGGGGAGTTCTGGGGCCAGCTTGGGAGTGCTCAGCACAGCAGAGACAGGGACCTGGTGGAGCAGGGCCAGAGGAGCCCCAGCGATGCTGGGAGGGCTGGAACCCCTCTGCTGGGAGCCAGGCTGGGAGAGCTGGGGGGGTTCAGCCTGCAGAGGAGAAGGCTCCCCAAGGGGAGACCTTCTGGGGGCCTTGCAGTGCTTCACAGGGGCCTGGCAGAAAGATGGGGAGGGACTTTTGAGCAGAGCCTGTTGGGCCAGGACAAGGGGTGATGGTTTAAACTGAAAAGAGGGAGATTCAGACTGGAGAGAAGGGAGGAATTTTGGATGCTGAGGGTGGTGAGAGCCTGGCCCAGGCTGCCCAGAAAAGCTGTGGTTGCCTCATCCCTGCAGGTGTTCAAATCCAGGCTGGATGGGGCTTTGAGCAACATGGTCTGAGGGGCAGTGTCCCTGCTTATGGCAAGGGGATTGGACTAGATGAGCTTGAAAGGTTGCTTTCCCCCAAACCAGCCTATGATTCTATAGTATTGTACGATGAAAGTCTGGACAGCCATTGTAGCAGCAATGAGTGACAGGAACGGTCACAGATGTGGATTAATTTTAATGTGGACGTCATTTCCTCAGGTTGTGGCTTTGTGCCAAATGCTAGGTGATCTCCTTTGTGGAGGATCACTGGGACAGGAGTGGCCCTGACGGCACAGCCCTTTATGAGCGCTGGGGAAGCACATGAGGGCTGTGCAGTTTGGTAACCTGGTGGTAACCTGGTGGTAACTTCTGGTGCTGTCCCTGGGTGTGCGAGTGTGTTGGTGCAACTCGAGCCGCAGTGGAGCCTGCAGCTCCCGATGGTCGCAGGGTCCGGCCGCCCTGCTCGGCCGCGGGGCTGCATTGTGGCCCAGTCCGTCTGCCCCGCTTCCCAGAGAGAGCAGCTGTGGCCTGCCAGTGTGGGGGTCCCTCTCGCCCGCCCGGCCCGGGAGCACAGCCCTGAGTCGCCCATCAGTTCGTGGGGAAGAGCAGCTCTGCCCTGGGCGGGGGCCGCAGGCCCAGGCGCTGCCGGATGAAGGCGGCGATGAGGCGCTGGGGCCGCTGCTGGTACTCGCGCAGCACCTCGCGGGGCGCCCGGATCTGGTCGCCCTCCAGCCGGTCCAGCAGCGTCACGCAGACGACGGCGGCTGTGGGACGCCGAAAAGCTGCGTTACCGGGTGCCCACCTGGCAGGGAGAGGGGCCCCCGCTGCCCTCGTGGGACCGAGGGGTGCAGCGTGGCCCTGTCAGTGCCGTGTTCTAAGGGCAGCAGGAGGATTGGGGGGGAGCGTGGAGATTAAATTCTGGGTTGTCCGTGTGAACTCAGGCCTTTCAATACAAACTTAGACTCGCAGAATCATTTTGGTTGGAAGAGACCGCTGAGATCAGAGTCCAGCCATCTCCCAGCAGTGCCAGGGCACCACTGCCCCCTGGCCCTCAGCACCACAGCTCCACGGGGGGCTTGGAAACCCCTCCAGGGATCACGGGGACTCCCCCCCTGCCCTGGGCAGCCTGGCACAGCCCTGGGGAACCCTCAAGGGGTTGAAGAAATTGTTCCTCAGCTCCAACCTAAACCTCCCCTGGGGCAACTTGAGGCCGGTTCCTCTTGTCCTGTCCCTTGTCCCTTGGGAGCAGAGCCCGACCCCCCTGGCTCCAGCCTCCTGTCAGGAGCTGTCAGAGCCAGAAGCTCTCCCCTCAGCCTCCTTTGCTCCAGGCTCAACAAGCCCAGAAGCTGTGGCTTTTTGCACCACAAAATGTGGTTTAGTGTACTTTTCTAGTTAAAATAGTTAGGAAATGTGTTTTTGACCTTTGGGTTTTCTGACTCTCGCACCAAACCGGACCCTCAGGTCAGGGCAGCGTGGAAGCGGCTGCGGGGGGACTCACCTCTCAGGCCACACAGCCTGCACAGCGCAGCGAATGCC
This sequence comes from Todiramphus chloris collaris, assembly GCA_025345505.1. Taxonomy (NCBI): domain Eukaryota; kingdom Metazoa; phylum Chordata; class Aves; order Coraciiformes; family Alcedinidae; genus Todiramphus; species Todiramphus chloris. Next base: position 655,917 of record JANVCC010000118.1, on the reverse strand, counting down.
GTGGACTCCATTTCAATGTTCCTCACGCCGGCATCGTACGCTCTTCTTAAGTACTCTAACTTTTTTTCACTGGAAAAAGAGCACAGTGCTCCGTCTAATCTCCCCTGACCTTGAAAGCAAGCAGAGAAGCGTCACTGCTGGCCCTGCCCGGGTCTGCGGTCACGGCGAAGGGACAGTCCAGCGGTGCCCATGTTGCATCTGCGGGCAGCTAACTGTGCCTTTGAGGGCAACACGAGTGCCGTAGCTGTTCAGCGCCTAAAGGCAGTGCGCTGCATCTCTGTGCGGAGGAGAGAATCAACGCAGGTTTTAACGTCAGTAAAGAGCCCAGGTAAGCCCCGGGGGTGAAGCTCCGGGGGGATATTGCTTTCTGCAGGGGCAGGCCAGCGCAGCTCCTCTGAGGTCCCTGGCGTGCGGCAGCTGGGAAGGTCTGCTGGGGTAAACCCCCCAGTGCCAGAGTACTGTGGGAGAGGCACAGCAAGCTGTGCGGCACGGGAAAACCCGAGAGGGAAACCACATTTCGTGTAGGTTTAGTCTTTCCCAAGGGGCTGCCATAGACGGCAGGGAGCTGGAGCTGCTGGTGAGCAGCAATCCCTGCCTGGGCAGCCATGGTGCTGCCTGGGGAGCCGGGCACCGGCACTCCCTCCCAGCCCCTGGCATCCCCCAGGCAGGACCTGCTGCACCCATCCCCACCCTCTCCTGTGGCTCCACTGGAGGCTTTGGCTGTCCCACAGCCACGCCTGGGTCTGCCGAGCGGACCCGCGCCCGGTGCAGCTCCTCCTCTCGCGCAGCACGGAAGGAAAGTCCTCGATGCAAGCAAGACGTGTACCTGGGGCTGTGCTAATCTGGGCAGAGTGCTTCCTTCTCCTGCTGTTCCTACTGTTAATCCTCTCAAATGGCTTTTTGTTTAAATAAAACATGGCCTCGAGCAGTACCCAGATGGTTGCATTTGCAAAGCAGATCCAAAGGTTTATAAATAGCCCTCAGATTATTAATTCTTCATTTATTACATTTCATCTACTCTGCAATCAGTATTTAATTTTCCAAAGAGCTGGTTCCAGAGTAACCCAAGTTTGCTTACGCAAATGCCACGCGCTTCCTGACAGTTTTCTGGTGTTTGGCAGTTCTGAAGTTACAATCCCGCTGTAGGAAACAACTCCACGTAACCCACCTGCTACGGGATTGCGCACCGGGGGCTGTTTTCTTGCCGGGGTGCAGCTACTGGTCTCCTGCTTTTGGGGGGTCTGCGACTGCCCACGGCTCCCGGGTAACAACTGGAGCAGGGGCAGCGGAGGTCCTGCGGGCACCTACATTGGCCCAGGGAGCCACCATCGCCGAGTGGATCTTCACTCTTGATCCACCATCAGCTGCAGCAGCAGCGCCCTTGCAGGCGAGGCTGCGCAGTTTACAAAACGGAACCGTCTGGTGCACAAGAGGCCAGTTAGAGGAGGGACCAAATCGGTATTGCGTGCTTGGGAGGTGTTCCTGCTCTGACCCCTGAGCCACACTGATGTGTCTGGTGGCTCTGCTCCTGCAGACCTTCTTAGGCTTTGGTAGCGTGGAGAGTTTTGTCTACGTAAGAATGTAAAGACTCGGTGTTAGTTTTGGGGAGTTAGCGTTGATTTTACCTTCGTAGAAGTCATAGGTGCACATGGTATGGCCGATGAGCGTGGGGAAGTCGAGAATCTCCTTGCTGCAGGCGAGCAGCTCGTCTGCGAGGTCCTTGTCCAGCTCAGTGCTCCGCACCACCACGTCACCCAGCACCACCTGCTCAAAGCGTGGCCGGAACGAGGAGTCCAGCGCCGTGTCCGTGATCACAACAGACCCGGCCTTGATCCCTGTGAAAAAGAGGGCTGAGGCTAAGCCAGAGCTCACGACACTTGTGACCTGCTGCAGAACTTCAGCACGACAGGAGAATCCCTATGGATACACGTGTGACTGGGGGGTTGCTGTTCTTTGTGAGCGGAGCAGATGGGAGAGATGAATCACAGTTCCTGCAGCAGCACAGGCGTGCCCGTGAAACGCACGGGGTCAGCAGGCGACGAGGGATTGTGGGAATGCACTGAGCAGCAGTGATCTGATTGCCTCTGCCTTCCAGAGATCGTGCCCCACTGCCAGCCTGTGTGGGCACGAGCAGCACCACTGCCCTGGGAAGGGGTCCCGCCGGGAGGGCCTCAAAGAGCGAGAGTAAACACCCAGTCCAGGGGGTTCTGTTGGAAAAGGGATACCCGATTGCCGTGAGTTCAAAGCCTTCGTTCGTTCTGAACACGTGCTCTCTGCTAAGCTGGTCGCTAGCAGCTTGTTGGGCTTTAACCCGAACCAAAAGCATTCTGGTGTTTGGTATTCGGGGGCCTGACAAAACCCTCAAGCTCATAACTGCAGGGCCTATTACTGAGAATTTTTTTTGTTGGTAGCTTTTTCTCTGTGAAGACAGACCACGGATAGCTTACCTAAGCCTCCAGAAGTACCGATGCGTATAATAGTAACGTCTCGGCATTTCGCGTGGTGCAGCAGTTTGATTAGCTCATGAAGCATGATGGAGATGGAAGGGATGCCCATCCCGTGCTGTTGGGAGGAGAGAAAAGACAATGTCATTCCCTGTGATGCTGCAGAAGGTGACAGGTACGTGACTGCAACAAGCCCTTCTCTGCGGGTGAGGCCGCCAGTGATTTTTCTGAGCGGGGAGAGATATCTCAGGTTCTCTGTAGCCTGTTCATGTACAGTGTCTAACTCTTTTCTCCCCCCTTGGCACTTCTAAGGCTTCTCTTATCACTAGAGCTGGCGTTCACCCCTGAGGAGCAACACGTTAGTCATGCAGGTCGTGTCTCTCCGTCAAGAAAGGGCTCTCCAGAGCCACATCCCGACAGCTGGATGTTCCAGGACCTTCCCCTTGTGTCGCCTGTCCGTACGCTCCGTGACAGCTTCCAGTCTTTGTACTCTCCGAGTGGTGAATTCCCAGGAGGGCAGCCCGAGCCTCCGCTTCTCTGAGCGCCTCTGCCTGCGTGGCCGGGCGGGAAGGACGATGGGTGGGTTTGCACACCCCGGGTTGGGGGTCAGGCGTTTGCTGCGTGAAGCCTCGTGCCCTGCAGGCCACCTGCCCCGCTCCTGGCTCACAGCACCCGCCTGGTGTCCCCTGTCCCCAGCGCCCGCAGGCCGTCCCCGTGCTCTGCCAGGGCGCGTGGTGCCTCTGCCCCGTCTGCCCCGCTGCTCCTCGGTGCTGTAGGTGTTCTGCAGCCCTCGAGCTGTCCGGGCTGCTCTGCCTCCTGCCCAGCACTCCCTCGCATGCAGCTTACTTTGCTGCTCCGTTGCTCAACCAGTGTCCTTTTCTCCGCTCTACCTTGGAAAATAAAGAGTGTGTGGTGCCGTGGGGTTGCTTTTTCTCATGAAAAATGCCTCGCGTGTTTTTGGTTTTGCTGTCGCGTTCGAAGCCCCGCGGGAAGCGCGCGTAAAGAAGCACAGCTCCTGTAACGTCTGCAGTCAGTGCTCGTATTGCTTTGTCTCTTCCCATTTGGCTGGGAGACTGATGGTCTATCAGGCTTGTATCATGTTTTAAATATGAAAACTTTTTGCACGTTGTTATTCTGGAACATCAGCCTGACTTATTTGCCAATGCCTAAAAAATTCATTCTCGCTGTAAATATTCAAAGCAGGGAGCTGTGCTCCTGCCCCCGGTAGGTTTGAGTTCATCTGTGTTTCCAAGCACCTCGCAGAAACGTGACGTTGGCAGCTGCTCTGCACCAAGCGCCGTGGGGAGCTGGCCACGTGCTCTGCCCTGCGTCCCCTCCTGGGGACGAGCGTGGGGGTCGATGGTTTCTGCCCTGGCCAAAACTGGTGCGTGGCCAAGAGGTGAGCATAGGCTTTTCTTCTGCTGGTGTCACAACTGCTGCCAGACTGGGAACATCAGAACTTGTGGGGTTTCTTCCCTTGGATCCTGTCAGATTGATTCCCTCGGGCTCTTCCATCGGTCAGGTTTGGTTTGGTTTTGTCAGAGGGACCGCACGTGAGCTGTCGTGTGAGTGACACTGCCTCCTGTGAGTGCCTTGGGACTAACCTTGTGCCTGAAGAAATGACGGCAGGACTGAGCCGTGGGGCGTCAGCACTCACCACCACCTCCTGTATTTGCCTTTTCCTTTGTGCAGTGCCACAAAATTCTGCTCTTAAAGAATAATTAATAATAAAGCAAGGTTTCTACTTTAGAGCTCGTGTCAATGCGCTACTTGCAGCAATACCTCATAGTTCATGCATGGTGGGAAGTGGGCTTTGCCTCTCAAATTGCCAGGCTGCCGAGCTGGGAAAAGCACGTTCATTTTTAATACAATGCTTTTTAAACCGAACATGTGGGGTACCGAGAACACCGTTCCAACAGGAGAAGCTTTACTATGGCTGAAAGCTTGCACTGGTGGTACCAGCTTAAAACTGAAATGAGGAAAAAGCTCTGTGTGTGGGTGCTGTGGGAGGGAGAGGTTGTGCCAGGTCATGCTGGCCACCGTCCCTGCGCCAGGGGAGTCGAGACCCCGGCACCAGCCCCTGAGGGACCACCCGGCAGCAGCAGGCCCAGGGCAGGGGCTGCCACGAGGCACCGTGATGGAAACGTGCCCGCTGTGGCGCGGTGACGATGCCGTGCAGCACGGCACGGTACTTACGCTGATGGAGAGCACCGGCCCAGCGCGGTACATGGCATACCGGTCCGTCCCCGCGCAGATGTCTGCCAGGTCCTCCTCGTCGCCCGGCAGCCCCAGCTCCTTGTGCATGAACTGGGCAAATGCCCTCATCCTGTTTGGGCTGCCGCCAACGCAGACAAACTGGATGTAAAATAGGAAAGCGTTGGTAATTTTTAGCTAAAACAGGTGCCAAGGGTCGGTCTTAGCGCGGGCAGTGGCCAGAGAGCGCAGCGGGATGATGCTTCCTCACAGCCAAGGGGCACTGGAGCCACCGAGGGTCTCAAAGCCAGGAGATAACGCCCCAGCCAGGCTGTTCCTCCTCTGGGGCTGTGCCTGCGCTCGGTCTGGACATCTGTGCAGCCGCACGTGCTAGGGCATCAGTCCCAGGCCAAGAAAATCTAAAATAATTCAGCAAATCTGAGCTGTTAGTATTCCTACTGACAGCAAAGCAAAACCAGATGTTAGAGTAGCTCGTCGTTTAATTTATTCTATCAACAGTGCCGGCTGCAATTAGCGAGTGCTGCTGATGACACAGCGGCCATAAAGTCAGGGAGGAAAAAGGACAAATTTTACATATTAAAGGAAAAAGTGCTCCCTGAAGGGAGGAGGGGGGCCTGGCATGCAGCTGCAAGGGCAGCACTGCTGATCTGGCTGCCGGGGCCATCGGGGAGCAAAGCCAGCACGTGGCAGGGCTGTGCCAGGCTCTGCCAGGCTGCTTGAGCCCCATGGCACCGCAGCTCTCCCCCTGCTCTGCTGGGGGGATGCTCTGGTTTAACGTGGGAGAGGATGCAGTCGTGACGGGCTGGTTCTGACAGCGGGTCTCAGCCAAAAATACAATATCCTCTTTCCCTTGTCTCCAACAGATGATGATCAGATGCTTTGGACAAACGCTTCCTCCGCCTGTCCTCCAGCACTGGGGACAATATAAAATCAGGCTTTATGGAGCTACAGCTTTTTAAAAGGATAATGCTTCATTGGGATTGCTGCCCAAAACAAGCAAGGACAGACAGCTTCCCTGTCCGGGCTGCCTTGGCTCACTGGGTCCCCCCACCAGGCAGCTGGACCCTGTCCCTGGGGGGAGCATCTGCAGCAGCGGGGCCTCGGCGTGGGACAGCAGCGCTGGGGGACGAGGGGCTGGGGAGCCCTGCGGGGCTGGGAGCTGCTGCCTCGCCTTGGCACCTGTGCTTTACCTTTATGTCCCCAAACATTGCCGGCAGGTCGTGCGTCTTCGTCCCCAGGTCCAAGTGATAGAGAATGTCCTCCTCCATCGCGTCCAAGTGCGGGTTTTTAACATGCACAAGGCCACCGCTGCGAGGAGAGGGGGCGAAGATGGGTCAGGGAGGTCTGCTGTGCCTGCAGAGCGGAGACAGGGCAGGGCCTGGGAGCCCTGGGAGGGAGCTGAAGGGATGGACAGCAATGGGCCAGCTCTGCAGGGCGCCCAGGGGGGCTGCCTTTCTGTCAGAGAGCTGCTGCACACGAGCTGTCCTCCTCCCCCCACCCATCCATCGCTATCGGTAGCGCTCCCACATCTCTTCTATCATGTCTGCGTGTCTGGCAAAAAATGCTTCTCAGTACTTATCATCAATTTTGTCAATGGCAGCTTTAGCTCTTTCTTTCATACAGTTCTACCAAAACCACGTACTGTGCTATTTGTGTGTGACAGCTTAACAAGCTCTTAGCAAACCAGGGTTTTATATTTGCATTGTCCCAAATGCCTGCCTAGCAGTACAAGTGCAGATGAAATTCAGATTCTGCAGACAGCGGGAGGCCAGTTTGCCTTCCCAGTCCACCTGCTTTAATAGATGGGAAGCAAGTAAGTAACAATGCAGGTCAATTTTATAAATAAGGCTTAAACAAAACCCAGAGAACATTTTTTTTTCCCTTGTCATACTGAAACAAATTCCACCCCTCCCCTGTTACTCACCCGGAGTAACCTGTTGTTTCAGTCATAGCAGCTCTACCAGAGTCAGCTGAAAGTGATACTCTCGGAGAAGGTAAGGAAAACACCCTACTGCTGCTTCAGCTGTTGGGTTCCGGAGCTCAGAAGAGGTTTTCAGGGCTCTGCAGGGGTTTAAATACCCTCTCTCACTTTGTGTGTCTCCCAAGATCAACAGTGGCTGGTCCCCCCTGCCCACTCCCCTTGGCCCCATCAGGTGCAGGCTGTTCCTCCTCGCAGGGTGGTTGGTCCCAGATTGGCTGTTTTTGCAGGTGTGTCACCATTAACCTTGGCTCACCCTCCGCCACTGGGCTCGGGGCCGGTGACCTGGTGGCCCTCCGGCCGGCGGGGTGCGTGCCCAGGCGCGTGGCCGGCACACGTGGGCGCCGGGGTGCCCGTCTGCGGCGAGGGCTTCACGCCAAGGGTTTGTACGAGTTCACTGCCCCGATGCTCCTCCCCTGGGCCCCGGGGACTGACACGGGGCTCCTGCCCTGGACACTGGCATCAGGACCTGCTTCCTCTGGCTCCATCCCTTGCAAACGTGAAACCGCCCTGCGCTTTCCTCGTGTGCGCAAAGAAAACCTCGTGGGGCTCCGGGGAGAGGCTGGTGCCAGAGGAGCTGTGCCACAGCCCCAGCTCGCACCATGGCTCCAGCTGCAGCAGCCTGGGCAGCTCTGGGAGTCCCCAGCGGGTGTGGAGCTGCCCCCTCGCACCCGCTGCTCGCCGGGGTCTGTCTGTGCAGTGCCGCCTGCCAGGGCCCTCGGCAGGGACACGCTCTCCGGACGGGACGGGGCTCGGTGCGGGACTGGCTGCAGGGTCAGGGCTCGGCACGCTTGGCTTCCCCCAGCCCTGGCCAGGCTCTCTGAGCATGGGCTTAGCGGGGCTGGCACACCTTTTATGTCATGGTCCTCCCAAGTGGCTCAGAAAACTGGTTGAGAAGAGAAACACAAGGTAAGTGTCCAAAGGTGGACATGCCTGTTCCCACCAACCCCTGCCTTCACCCGGGGGGCTCTCAGCACAAAGGCAGTGCCTGGCGGGAGATTGGTTTCTCTCGGTGGCTCAGCTCCCTGGAGAGCTGCACGGCTGGTGACCAGCGCAGTGCCCGGGCAGAGCGATGGGCCGTTCCTGGAGTGAGCAGTGCTGGCACAGACAGGCTGATGTTATTCTCAGCAATGTCCAGACAATTGCATTTGTTCTCACTGTCTGCACCCGACTCTGTCTCAGCCCAGGAGCCCTTCGGGAGTGTCTGCAGTGGAGGTGCCAGTGGAAGGGTTGTCCCAGCCCTGGGGATCTCTGGGGCTGGGGGAGGGGGATGTGCTGGCTTCGCAGGGCCTCGCTCCAGCACGGCCCTTGCCTTGTCTCCCTCAGTCCAGGAGCTGCCTTTGGTGCCACTGTGTCATGGAATCATGGCATGGTCTGGGTGGGAAGGGACCTTTCAATGTCACCCAGTCCCACCCCCCTGCAGGGAGCAGGGCCATCTGCACCTAGGGCAGGGTGCTCAGAGCCCCGGACAACCTCCCTGCAATGGTACCAGGGATGGGGCAGCCTGGCACAGGCTCTCACCACCCTCAGCAGCAACAATTCCTTCTTTCTCTCCCATCCAGAGCTCCCTCTCTTAGTTCAAACCCGTCACCCCTTGTCCTGTCCCAACAGGCCCTGCTCCAAGGACTGCACTGGCCAGGACAGGTCCCCTCTGCCTGCGGCGTGAGCAGCAGGGCAGGGAGCAGGGCTGTGGGCGCTTGGTCTCTGCCTCGACGCTCCTCAGCCTTGTCCCATCAGCAGTGAGCTGCTGCTTGGGGCAGACGTGCACACGTATCCTGTGCTTCTCAGAGCGGGAGAAGACTGGAGATACTGGTCCTGCTGCCTGTCCTGACACGACACCAGACGTTGCCTTGGAAGGTATTTCAGGCAGCGGCTGGAGGGGCAGAATCTGGCGTTTGCTGTTGGCCTCTGGGAATGGTAGATGAAAGTTCTGGTTAATTAGATAAGTGCTAGGTAATTAATTACCATGGTGAACTGAACCAATAAACACATCTGATTTCAGGGCAGGTTTTGTCAGCTGATACTTTTGACCCGCTGCTTTCTGGGATCACTTCTCTGTGATGTATGTGATGCCCGTCGCAGGTGATGGCAGCAGTGAGTTGCGGGGTGTGCAGACGCAGCCAGCGTGCTCCAGGGCCTCAGGGCACTCTTGGTGCCTCCAGAGCTTTGTATTCTTTTCTGGCTGAGCGGCTGGGGCTGCCTTTGCCCGCGGAGTTGGGGCCTCCGTGACCCTGGTTGAGTCCCGGGTCCGCTGGTGACCTCCCTTCAGCCGGCTGTCGGCTGTGCCCGCAGCTCGGGGGTCCTGGGCCGGGTGCCAGGCTTGTGGCTCTGGACAACCGGCAGCCCAGGGTTAGCCCAGGGTTAGCCCAGGGTTAGCCCAGGGCTGGGCGCTCAGCTGCGAGGGCGGCTCTCCCACGTCCCGGGCTGCGAGGGGTCCCGTGGGGCTGGGGGACAAGGCTGCTGGGCTCCGCACCCTGCTCCTGCCGCGTCCTCTCCTGCTGCCCAAGACAGGGTCAGGGTGGATCTGAGGAGGGGTGAGAGCAGAGCGCTTATGGAGATTCCAGACTTGCTGGAGTCAGGCTGCAATGATTTCTCTGCTCTGGTGAAGTTCTTCCCTCCCTGGATGCTGTTAACATATGCCTGCCAAAGATGACTTATTACTGGCGCTCCGCAGCACTCCTGGAGAATAAGGCTCTGGAGTCTCTTCTTCCTTTTGGAGCACACCAGATTGCACCATGAGGTAGGCAGGGAGAGAAAACCTTGCTGGGGCTGCACACACATCCTCCTGCAGCCTTGAACCGCCTGGGTCGCTCGGTGCGAGGGCTGCATTCTCCAGCACCACACGGGAGGTTTCGGCACGAGCAGGTAATGAGCTCAGTGGTTGTGGTGCAGATCCTCAGTTTTGCCCAATTAGCATCACTTGATGGGCAGAACAGCAGAGAAGGTTTGCTGCCTGCACGGGGCGGGGGGCAGCTCTAAACACTCTGGGGAGGTCAGAACATAGTTCAGGACTCCCGGGCGCTCCCTGGTTTCCCTGGGTGGGCACTGGTCTGATGGAGGGAAGCGAGGCTGCCCTGCCCCGTTGGCAGGGGATGCCCTTAGCGTCCTTCCCCACCAAGGAGGAGCGGAGCCCGGAGACAGCTCTGGCCCCTGCCTCTCTGCGTGCCCCCAGCCACCTGCACAGTGCAGAGAGGCCGAAGCCGGGGCGGTTACCCAGACACTGGTAAGAGGCTAATTTTACACATATTATTGTTGTTGATGCACAAAGGAGAAGGAACAGCTCATGTGTTGAGCCCGGATGAGTGGGCACAGAAGCCACCTGCATGCAAAGGGAGCACAGCTGGCGGGGCAGGAGCTGCACAAGTCCTCACCCTGCTCCATCATCTTCCAGTGGCTCCAGCGCCGCCTTGCAATGCACAGGCCCAGGGCAGTGCCGCGGAGGGAGGACCTTGGTCTGGCTGTGGCGTGGTGATGCCTTGACCCTGTGGCACACCAGCTCTGCAGCTGGCTGAGCCCACCCACGGGCCCTCTGCCTCCCACCAGGCACAGCTGCACAGGGCCTTCAGTGGGGAGCGAGTGCTCAGCAGACCTGGACGGAAAGGCAGGATTTGGCAGAACAGTGGATGGATGGATGGATGGATGGACGGACAGCCAGCTGTGGTCATGTGAGTGACCCTGTGGTGAGGTGGGAGTGCGTGTGGCCCCAAGCCAGCGCGCTCCCGTGGCACAGGGCGCTGGCTCGGTCTGTTAAACGCAGCGCTTCCGTGTCCCCCCTTCTCTGCCTTTCATGCCAGTGCCTTTTTGGGCACACCTGGCAGGGGCTGCACCTGTGTGACCATAAACCATCTCAGGATGAAAGAATTTCCTGGAGCACATGGATGACTTCTTAAGTTAAATATTTACTTATGAACTAAAAATAATATTCCAGCTCACCCGGCTGCCATTCGTGATGTCCTTGCCTGGTGGTCACCGAAAGCCCATCCCTGACCTGTCCCACCGCAGCCCTGGCCCCTGGTGTGCTCAGCACCAGACCTCCTGCACTCCCTGCACGCATGTGGCAAAGGGGCAGGATTTTGGAGTAAGCAGAGACAGAAATCTCCTGGAGCCGTAGCTCTGCCTGGGAAGGTAGGCTGAGGAATCGCAAGCAAGCAACGTTCCTGGTGGTGTTTGTCCCTGCTGTGGTCAAGGTAAAAGGAACAAGCATGTTCTTTTTAAGTAAACACAATTGCACCACGGGGGACAGTTGACCTGTGCTTTTGGCTTCCCAGGACTGATGTCACAGAGAAGGGACAGCAGCTGCTGGTGCCGCCTGGGTTTCGGAGCTTGCTTCTGCACAGAGTGGTTCCCTGCCTGGCCCCTGCAAAGTGTCTCTCGTGCTTCATTCCCTCCTTTACGCTTGTTCTTCTCATGATTGTTCTTCTTTGGGATGGCTTTAAACACATCCTGAACGGAAGCGTGGCTGTTCTGTCACAGACTGCAGGGAGAGCTGTGTGTGGCAGGCATGGTTTGCCTCCTGCTTGCCACGGCAGAGGCTGCAGGAATGGGAAGGAATGGATTAGACAGTCTTTCCAGTTAAAGGGACCTATGATGGCCATCTACTCCAACTGCCTGCCTGGATTCTTGAGCCTTTGGAGGCTCAGGGGAGACCTTCTCGCCCTCCACAACTACCTGAGAGGAGGCTGTAGAGAGGTGGGGCTTGTTCTGTTTAACCAAATAACAAAGGGTAGGACAAGAGGAAACGGCCCCAAGTGGCACCAAGGGAAGTTTAGATCAGGTATGAGGAACAGTTCTTTTACCAAACGGGTTCTCGGGCACGGGAACGGCTTGCCTCCTGTCCCTGGAGGGATTGAAGAGTCTGTAGATGTAGTGCTGAGGGCCATGGTTTAGCTGAGGACTTGTCAGTGTTGGGTCAATGATCGGATTCGATGCTCGTAATGGTCTTTTCCGCTCTAGGCAATTCCATGATTCTTCTGCGGGGCAGGTGGGGAAGCGAGGATGGTGAGCAGCAGAGCTCATTGCCCCGAGCGAGTGTTTGTTTGTGCCTGACTCGGAGCTAAATTCAGCCTTTCTGAGCACCAGGCAGTGGAGCTGTTAGCATATGTGCTGGAGGATGACAAATAAAGCCTGGTGAAGGATATGGCAGAGTAACATATGGTAATCTAGACAGGCTCTCAGCAAGAGAAGAGCTGGGGAGAGCCAGCGCTCCTGCACCCATCCAACACCTCTAGTGATGGCAAGTGCTATTTTAAACCAGGCAGCCGCACGCCAGCCCTTGCACGGCAGAAAGGCATTCTGCCCGCCGCGTCCTGCCCGAGCTGCTGCCCTGCCCGAGCTGCTGCCCTGCCCGCTCCCAGCCAGCCCGAGCAGCTCATCTCTGACGTCTCTCCCGCCGTACCCCTCTGGCCAGGCCGTGCTCCCCGGGGCTGCCGGGAACGGGGACGTTCGAGGGCCTGGCGAGCAGCCGGGGTCGCCGGGCGAAGGCTGGGCAGGAGGGGACGGGTTGTGCCCGTGGCCGGAGCGGGCGCTGCCGCCTGTGAAACCCCGGCTCGCACGGGTGCGCTCGTGTCAGCTTTTAAATTAGCAGTTCTCGTTCATTAGCAGGGAGCTTATAAAAATTCACAGTCTGAGGGATGTCTGGAGAATTCCTCCAGTGACGGTTTCTGGCAACCAGCAGAAGGGAGCAGGAAAAGCACCGGGGAGAGCTTCAAGCTGACAGAAAGGAGGCTGTGTGCCAGCAGCACGGAGCGCTCCCTCTCCCCCGGCCCCTGCCCCTTCCCTTTGCTGCAGATCCAGAATGGCAAACAAGGTGGGCAAAATAGAGATTTTTATCAGCTGTTTGCTCTGGTTCTTTGCTTCGCTTTGTTCCTTACTGGTATAAATCTGTTCCCGGCTTCAGGAGAAGTCGGTGCAATGCTCTCTGAGAAACCAGGCACCACAGATCCTTGGGGTACGTGAGTAACTACAGCTTGTCAGGACATGCTTTCCCCCAAGGTGAAACACTGTCATAAACCCATTTATTTCAGGCAGAAATCAGCTGCCTGACGTGTGTAGCTATTCGAGGAGCCGCTGATCCGCGGTGCCGGAGGGGCTGAGCACTGCTGCTTCGTGGCAGGAACGTTTCTCAGGGTTGGGTTGTTTTTTCCTCCATACCCCAGCTACAGCCTGCCCCTCCTGGGCACTGGCAGGGGCTCTGCCCTCTCCACAGACACCTTTCTCTCCAGTTCCTGCAAATCTGGGCAGACAGGAGGGTCTGTGCCCAGGCCCCCGTGCCTTGCCCCGTGCTGCAGGTGTGATGGCAGCAGCCACACATGCCTGAGGAGAGCCAGGATGGCCCATCGCACGCCACAGGAAAACTGTCTCCACTTGGTTTCAATCCAGCCAGTTTCTGGCCAGAGTTGACAGTGGCTTTGTTGGAGATGGTTTGGACACTGCCCCAGCCCTGCCCAGCTACACCAGCCTTGGCACAAGCAGCAGTTTGGCGTGTCCCACCAGTGCCGTCTGCCCGCTGTGCTCTCACCGTTGGCAGCATGGGGGCTTGTTGCTGTTTCTGCTGCATTGCTGCGACGGGCTGGTGGGGACCGGCTGAGGGACCTGGGCTTGTTCAGCCTGGAGAGATGGAGACTCAGGGGAGATCTTCTGGCTCTGACAGCTCCTGACAGGAGGCTGGAGCCAGGGGGGTCGGGCTCTGCTCCCAAGGAACAAGGGACAGGACAAGAGGAACCAGCCTCAAGTTGCCCCAGGGCAGGTTTAGGTTGGAGCTGAGGAACAATTTCTTCAAGCCCTTGAGGGTTGTCCAGGGCTGTGCCAGGCTGCCCAGGGCAGGGGGGGAGTCCCCGTGATCCCTGGAGGGGTTTCCAAGCCCCCCGTGGAGCTGTGGTGCTGAGGGACAGGGGGCAGTGGTGCCCTGGCACTGCTGGGGGAACGGGTGGACTGGGTGCTCTGAAAGGTCTCTGCCAACCGCAGTGATTCTCTGAAAGGCAGCACAAAGCAGAGGCGGCAGCAGCTCCTCCTGCACAGCAGAGCAGGGTCCCAGGCTCCTTCCCTGCAGCCCCCGAAGCGGGAGCCCTGCTGTGGGGTCAGGTGCAAGGTCTCCGCTCCTTCCAACAGCACAGATGCTCACAGAGGGTAAAATGATGGCTTGTGCTCAGAAGCAGGGGCTGGAGAAACAGCCTGGGGCACAGTGTTGTTAACTGGTGAAGACTCGGCTCTGTTGGGTTTCTGTCCCTGCTTGGGAACTGGCTGGTGTGGGGGTAGGGAGCCTGCAGCGCCTGCGCGGTGCCAGGCACGGATCCCGCGGGCATGCATTGCTGGCATGGGCTGTGCGTCCCCATGGCACCACTGGGATGGCAGCTGCCACCACGGCCACCAGACCCTGTGGCCACAGGCAGCGCTGGCAGCAGAAAGCCACAGGTCAGCAGAAGAGCCAGAGCTTGTAGAAGGAGGGTGGACGCTGCTGGGGGCAGGACTGGTGCTAAAAGGAGACATTTAATTTGGAGCAAGGAAAACTGTGTCCTGCAGCATGGGCAGAAAATAAAAGCACTTGAGAACTATTTTAACTTTTTTTTTTTTAATTAACAGGTGGCAAGAAGCGAACCCCTGACTTCATTATGAATTTCCAGTCTTAACAGGAGCAATCCAGAGCAACCTGACTAAGGATGTGAAATGGAGAAGCAGGAGAGGCTGCCCGGTTTGCTGAGGGGGTGCAGGGAAGCCACTCTCCCTCCCCCCCGGGCACTGTTGGGAGAGAGGGCACATGGGCTCTGCGGTGCTCCCCGGCTTGGCACCAGCGAACCCGCTCCCCTCTGCTTGCTCCCTTCCTGCCCAGCGCTTTCCTGCTCTCCAGGCTCGGAATCCAGATGGTGCCTGATTTTTTTTTCTTTTCCTTTTTTTTTTTTTCACATGGGTATTTTTATCCTTTCGTCCTTCCCTCCCTGGGCTTGCGGGTGCCCGGTACAGCCGCCGGTGCCCGCGGGCGCAGGCAGAAGGCGGGAGGCTGGGAGGAGATTTCGACCAGAGAAAGGCAAGCGGTGCAGGGCCTGAGCAGAGTTCATAAAGTCACTGAGCTTGTCGAGCCCAATCACAGCTCAAAGACAGGATGAGAACCGATTTTTCTCCGGGCGACGCATGGGGGATTGGCTGCCCATGCCCCAGCCCTGTCCCCACGAAGCTGCCCGTGCCGATGGGGTGGCACAGGGCTGGGGCAGGGGGGCCAGCACGGCTGGGCTGGGCGGGAGCCGCTTTGTCACTTGGTGGGCTAAATTTGTTCGGGTCGGGGTTTTCTCTGCGCGGCTGCTCGGGCAGCTTCCTACGCCCCGTGGAGGGTCAGGGGCTTCCAGGCAAAGACCAACCTCTGCTGTCTCTGTGATTTTGAAGCGAGCTGCCCAGACGTTACCTCACCTCAGCCAGCTTCACTGAGATGGAAACACGTAAAGGAGTCACTGGAGCTTTCAGAGGAGGCATCCCAGCAGGACTGGCTCTGTGTTTCAGAGCTTGGAGGACACATGTGCCAGAGCACTGCAGAACCACGCTGGCCTTTCCCCTCCCTGCCCCACGCACGGTTCAGCCAGGCAGGCCTGAAACATGCGTTGGGTTTTTTTACTTTTCAGAGAGTTCCTTTCCCTGCAATTATCATCATTTCTCTCTGTTTGCTCATGTCCTTTCTCATCCTTGGCCGGCGTCCCATGGCCTCTTCCTGTCGCCTTCGCAGAGGCTTGAGAGGCAGGGTTTGTCCTGCAGCCCTCCCTGACCTGCCGTCCCACTCCAGCCGGAGCCCCAGCCGCTGTGCCAGCACTGGGCTGGGGGACACCACGCAGCCCGAGGTGGGCAAGAGAAGCATGAGAGGGGTGAAAGAGGATAACATGGAAATGGGGGTGGTTTCTTGCAGCCTTCAGGACACGGCATCCCTTGCCTTTCTCTGCAGCTCTGAGGAGCAAGGACCTTAATGCAAGTAAGTGACCTCATAGCTTCAGAGCTTCACCGAGGTTTCTAAGGTTTAAAAGCACCAAACACTGCAGGACTTCTGCTGCAATCTCATGGCCCGTGAAGGCAGGGATTCAGCAAACCAAAGGGTAAGACAGGAGGCTGGAAGGGGGTAGAAAGAAATGGTGATGGGGCCTTAAGGGTCCCCAGAGTTTGGGAAACGCCTGTGAAAGGGAGGCTGCGGTGGTCCCGTCTGCCACAGCGCGCCCTCGGAGAGGGAAAGACACTTTTCAATAGTGTGGCTCTCCTGCACAGTCCCAAATTACCTGCAGACGGAAGTGCATGGGCTGGATGGCCTGCAAGATGCTGTAAGATCCCTGCCTCATCCAACCCCAGTGTCTCTGGCAGCTGTGGATCAGAGATGATGTTCCAGCAGTGCAGTCGCCCTCTGAAAGCACATTCCTGGCATGTCCCATTTAACTTCTTCAGTGTTTGTGCCAAGCACTCAATGGATACAGGTGAGAAGTGTACAGTAAAGCGTATAAATATCCCCAAATAATCAGTTTATCTTAAAAGTGCTCCAGACTGGCTATGCATTTATTGCAGAGCAATGTTATGGTCCCTGTTGCATGATGTTCCGCTGATGCCCAGTTCAGGTAGGAGCAGGCTGGGCAGTTCCTCACCCTGGAACCCATCCACACAACTTTTTTTCTTTTCTAGCCTAGGATACGAAAACCTCTCTGTTTTGCTGTTCTTGTACCAAACAGACTGGTTTGTGCACTTCTGTTCCCCTCTATTTTTCTAAAGCTGTGCATTTTAAACAGCTGAGGCACTTAGCCATTCAAACTAGAAATTCATTAGAAAACTAAGTAAACAGCACCTGAAGCCAGAGCAGAGAGAAGTGGCTTAATAATTTGCCCTCTACAGCTCAGAAAAAATAGAAGGTCATACATTTTCATTACTACAGAGCTGGGAGCTCTGTAACTTTGACTCTTTGTCAGCCTGCATTTGATGTGCCAGGATGGGTAAAACAGAGGCTGCAGAAAAAAGGCAGAAAAAGGGTCTTGCAAAGGAGTCAGTACATGACAGGGTTGGTTTTTCCCCTGCATGCAGAGAGGTAGCAGTGGTTAGCAGCAGCTCAGACTCTCGTATTCAACATTGCTGGTGTCTGCATCAGCACATGAAGCAGCAGCAGCTGGCCCAGCAGGGCTGGTGCAGGGGCCTGAGGCAGCAGGACCCGAACTGGGGGTGCCTGCTGGAAACCCCACCTGGGAGCAGCTGGTGACAGGCTGGAGCTGCCGTGGTGTCCCCACCTCTTGCCCTACACGAGCTCCCAAATTAAGAGATTAAACTTAAACCCTGCATCAGCACTTCTTCCAGAACTCTGTTCACTGGTGTGTTCTATTCTTCTGGGGTTTCAGTTCAAGGAACTACTGGGGAGAGACCAGGAGCTACTGCAGAGTCCAGCAGAGGCTGTGAAGATGCTGAGGGACCTGGAGCATCTCCGTGCCCAGGAAAGGCTGAGAGCCTGGGCACCCTGCTCTGGGTGCCCCTGCTGGAAGGGACCCAGAAGGTCATCTGGGCCAGCCCCCCAGCAAACTGGGGCTATCGTGTGAGGTCAGACCTCACCTGCAGTCTTGGACAAACTAAACCACGTATGTACATTTGTATAATCAAATATTTCAGCAATTTGCTGTAATGCCATCGTTCCAGCTGTTCCGCAAATAGGCATGGTAGTTAAATATGCATAAGGCAGCACAGATCCTGATAACTCCACAGGTTGCCATGTGCCAGAAAAGAAGGCAGTTTTAGCTGCAGAAAGAGCACTTCTTTCTGAATTTCTTCGTGCTGTATTCAAATCTATTTGCAGTGCAAGAATTCTTTTTCCTGCAAATCAGGAACATGAAAATTCATGTTAGAGCAGCAGCAGCTTTTGGTAAGTATCTGATGCTTTGGAAGTGGGACCTTTACCGGTGGCTGCCTTTCACAAGGCAGGAGTTTGGATAGGCCACTTCTCAGACCAAGAACCAGCCTTCACCCGCACAGTTTAATTCTGAATCGGATCACCCTGGCATCCCCCTGCAGTGAGCCCCTGCCAGCCTCCTGAGACCCGAGTCAGCCTTTCTCCGCTCTGTGCGGAGACTGAGTCACCAGCGCTGTCACCCCGAGAAGCTGGGGCTGCAGGTAACCGCTGAGACGAGCGGTGCTGACACGCGTCCGTGCCAAGGTCCGTGGGGCTGAGCCCAGGAGCCGAGGAGCTGGCACCGAGGGGCGGGTGTGGTGGGGGCAGGCAGCAGCCAGCAGCCCTCACGGTTGGCAGGGAAAAGGGCTCGGTAGCATCCTGGGGCCGGTGGCACATTCCACACAGACCATTCTCCCCTTGCAAAAGGCCGATGCGTCAAAAGCAAACGTATTCCAGCTCAGGCAGTCCCTTGTGACGAGTTTCCACGCCAGCAAAACACCCAAACAAAAACCAGTTTGTTAACATCTGACATTTTGTCCCGGGTTCAGCTCGGGTTAATTATCCCCAGCAGGTGCTGGCCTGGGAGAGGCCACGGCGGGATGAGGAGCTGGGCCAGCCAACGGGATGCTCCACAGCACACGGGGTCCTGGCCCTGGGTGGTGAGGGTGGGGCTGGCCTGGGGGAGGGCTGTCTGGTTCTAACTTGCTTCATGGAGCTTCGGTGTGGCTGGAGCAGGGAAAGTCTCTGGCACAGGTAGAGCCTACCACTTGTTTAGAACTCCTGGTGTTGTTTTATTAAACTGTCCTTGTCTCAGCCCACAGGGGTCTCACCTTTTCTGTTCCTTCTCATTTCCCATCCCACGGGAGGGGCAGAAGCGGTGGGCAAGTGGCTGTGGGTGTTTAGCTGCTGGCAGAGGTGGCATTCTCGGAAGGTGATGTCTGGATTGCCACGTGGGAACTTCATTACTTTGAAATATCTTTCCTCTTACATTAGAACAGGCCATTTTAAAAATGTTGAAAGTGGAGCACAGGGCTTTGATACGCTACAAAGCCTACCCCTGCCCAGCCCAGCTCTGCTCTAGGGAGGAATACAATCACAGAATAACAGAACAGGATCATAGGATTCTTTTGTCTGGAAGAGACCTTTAGGATCACTGAGTCAACCGTTCCCCCAGCAGTGCCAGGGCACCACTGCCCCCTGTCCCTCAGCACCACAGCTCCACGGGGGGCTTGGAAACCCCTCCAGGGATCACGGGGACTCCACCCCTGCCCTGAGACAGACTGAAGCTTTAACTTCTGCTGGGTGTTGGACACACACTAACTGGTGCTGCTGGCCAGAATGGCCTTTTGTGCCCTGTACCAGTAGCAATGGCTCTGCTGTTGTCCGAAGCATGCTGACCTAGACAGATCCTGATGAAAATTAACTCCCCAACTTTACCAGCCGTGAGACCAGCTCTGGGGTGGCCGTGGGGGCGAGCATGGGCACATCGGGCTGTTGGACTCGTGCCATCCTGAGGCAGTGAACACCTCCCTTGGCACAGCCCAGGAACCTCGGCCAGCCCACAGGGGTGTTACCATCTCGCCACTTGATGCAAGAGGCTATTTCTAGCTACACTGTATTTCTAATATGTAATAATATTTTGCATTTTCTTGGTATGGAAAGGTCAGGATTGAAAGCCAAAGCTTGCAGGGAGGCAGGCCTCCTCAGCATCCCTTTGGATGCAAAAGCACATCATAGGTCAGCAGAGAGAACTGCTCTGCACTGTGCATGAAAGAATATTCTAAAATACCTTAATTGTGATTGAATATACTATAAGCACAAAAACTAGCCATCAGATAAGTGCAGGGCAGATTTGCTGGGAGTCCATCAGCCTCTTTGCCCACCTGCAGCAGGACCCGGTGTGCCCGCACAACGGGGATGGAGGGTCACCAGGGTGGCTCAGGCAGCTGGGCAGCCCCTGGGGCCACCCCTGTGCCTCAGGAGGCTCTGGGTGACAGTCTGCCTGTCCCAGGGCCGGGCACCCCTGAGATCTGACCCTGCTTGGGTCGGCCTTGCCCACCCTGCCTGCTCCTCGCTGCTCAATGCCAGCCCTGAGCATGGCAAAATTTCTCTCTGCTGCTGATTGTTAGTGCCTAGGAAAAGAAGCCACTCACTAGTGAGTGAATTAATGGTGAACTGGGCATCCCTTTTGCTAGGAGGTAACTTTAGGGGATATTTTCAGGTGTCTTTTTAGCTTCTCTGGAGTGAGACTGGAAGGGAAGGAGAGAGGTGCCACCTTGTGTGGAAATGCTTCTTCCTGCAGTAGGCACAGGGAGAATTTCTTTCCCCTCCTTTTTTTCCCAGTCACGTGTTTGATAAACTCTTCACTCCTCAGGCAGCCAGCTCCCCATTAGGCCGTGCCAGCTGCTTGCAAATGCTCAGCACCACAGAACCGCTGATGCTGAAAGATGCTGTTTGCATTTTTAAGAGTTTTGCCTCCTTTCCCCACTTGTTGGGGGATCCCGTATCTCTTCCCTCCCCGAATGCGCTCCGTCCCGAGCCCACCTCCCCTTCCCTCCCTGTCCAGCCCCACTCTCCTGCCATAGCTGAACCTGGCGTTGCCTTTGCCCAGACACCAGCGATGGGTGTGCGCAGCAGCCCCTGTCTGAGCGTCCCACGGCAGGGTCAGGCCCAGGTTGGCAGCCCCGTGCACGGCAGAGGAAGGAGAGCCCGGCAGCAGAGCTGCACCCTCTGGGCACCCGCGGGGCACCGAGCCTCCGTTTCTGTACAGACAGGCAGGGTGGGACGGTGGCTCCCGGGCAGCTCGGGCCACGTTGGCCGTGCAGGTGGCAGAGGAAAGCTCCTCAGGCAGAGCTAAAACCAGGGTGGTGGGAGTTTTGTGGCTTAGAGCTCTGGCCTTGGTCTGGCTGAGCGTGCCGGGCAGCGGGTTGGAGCAGGCAGGGGCTGGGAAGGTGAGCCATGCGGGGACAGGCAGTGTGCCCGAGGTGCCCGGCTTGGGGAGGCATGTCACTTTTGGCACGGATGGCACTTTGAAGGCCACTCACGGTCACCAGGTACTCCAGGACCAGGGATCTGCAGGCAGGTGGGTGCTTTCCGGGCAGCCAAGTAACAACCACAGCTTGGGCTTTCCTCCTACCATGTTTCCAGTTCTTGTATCTGCGTGCTGGGCCTGAGAATGCCACGGGTGACAGCAGGCAGGGAACAAGCCTTGATGTGGGGCGATGCTGCTGGGCACACGCGGGCTGTGGGCATCTTCTGGGGTCCACAGGGGAAGCTGAGTGAAAACCCTGGTTGCTGCAGCAGAGCCCTGCCCCGCAGCCTGTCTGGAGAGGCTCAGCCCTCTTGATCTCGGCCAGTCCTACTGCTTTGGGCTACAGTTCCAGGCTTCACATGCCAGGGCTGCTCAATTTGTATCTTTGTAGAATGTTGCCTCTGGTGTCTTTTTCATGGAGGAGACAAGTCAAAGAAGGCAGAATTAAAGCAGACTGGTGAAAGAGGCTTGTTCTGCCCGTTTTTCACCCTGGCAGAGGCGTTGCCCACTGGCCGTGCTCCACCACTGCCCTCTTGCCTGCTCAGCCCCATGCCCAGCATGGCTCTGCTGGCTCCTTTCTCACCGCAGGTTATGAGAGAAAGGCAATTTCATTAAATAAGCCAGGGCAGAGAGCCTCCGGGTTGATCCATGGGGAAGGCTGATTCCAGCACTCACCACTCCAGGGCAACTGGGATAGGAGCTGCCAGCTCCTCTGGTTCCCACACACCCAGTGCAGGGTTATAGCGTGGCAGGAGAGCCGGGTGTGCAGGCAGGGCATGGTCTGTGTGCCTGCTCTTTGCTTTCCTACACCTCTCACTTCGCTACACTATGAAAGAGCTTCCTTCTCCAGGCCAGCACTTGTGCTTCTGTCATTCCGAGGAGTCTCAGATTAGCACCAGATCTATGAAGTCTTTTTGCTTTGCAAAAAGAAGCCTAAACCAAATGACATTAAAGCCAGCAGAGCAAAGCATCCCTTTTACAGGCATGACCAGCCTTGATTCCGTGTTCCACACCGGCACTCCTGCCTGCAGAAGGCAGCGTCTCCGGGGAGGAGATGGTGGACAGGAGTCCGTAGCTGCTCCCCGTCCCTCCAGGCAGCTCAGGCTGGCACTGCCTGGAGCTGAGCTGGGGCAGGGGCGCGTTGCTGGGGCCCGCAGCGTGTTTCAGCCCTGCTTTGCCAGCACACAGTTGTGCTGCCCAGAAGGGACCCTGCAGGTCAGCAGCCGGCTGGGCTGCGCTGAGCTCATCCAAGGGAGCAGGACTTAAGTCAGGCTGTAGCTTCACCCGTGCCACTCACAGAAGATCTGGAGAAATTTGGGATCTTCCAAAGGGCTTTATTTAAAACATAATGTTATCTCACGGTGCACGCTGCCCTTAGCTGCGCTGGGCCGTCTGCTCTCTGATACATCGTCGGGTTATTTCTGTCGTGTCCGATATTAACAGACATTCTCCCTCTTTCCCTTTCCAGCTGTTCAGAAGCATCACAGGGAGCAGGCTTTGGTTCCTTGTCCCGAGTCAGATGATGAATTACACGTCTTCCCTTCACCAGCTACTTAATCAGCTGTTGGAGAGGAAAATAAAGATGGTGCCTGGCTTTATGAGGATTGATTTATGAGAACAGTCCTCACACTGAGGCTGCCGCCCCTTTTAGCCCTTACTTCAGAGGGGCTGCAAGGACCCACCCTTTGCCTCTCTGATCTCATGCCCTGTGCTCTGGAGGAACTCGAATTGCAGTCTCCGTTTGGCAGATGTTGTAGCAGGGTGGGCCAAGCCCTCCCGTCCAATACCTCCTCTCTTCTAGGTCTAAATTTGGCACCTGCAGCCCACTGCTCTTCCCTGTGTCTGCTCTTTGAACAGCAGAGCACCAGTCAGGAGATTCTCTGAAACACTTGGCCTGGTTTCCAGCACAGAGCCCGGCCATCACCTCCAAGCAGAAGGCTGGAGAAATCTGTCATGGAGTGGGTCTGTTAGGAGTGGTGCAGGCGACGAGACCCTTGAGGGATTCCCCAGACCACGGTGAGATGGTAAGTCCTAAAGAAGCGGGAGAAGAGGTCACTGGTGGCCAAGATGGCTGGTGGCCACCTGCTTTGCTTCTGCAGAGGCAAGAGCTCCCTTTAGTCAACCCAGCAGTGCCAGGGCACCACTGCCCCCTGTCCCTCAGCACCACAGCTCCACGGGGGGCTTGGAAACCCCTCCAGGGATCACGGGGACTCCACCACTGCCCTGGGCAGCCTGGCACAGCCCTGGGGAACCCTCAAGGGGTTGAAGAAATTGTTCCTCAGCTCCAACCTAAACCTCCCCTGGGGCAACTCGAGGCCGGTTCCTCTTGTCCTGTCCCTTGTTCCTTGGGAGCAGAGCCCGACCCCCCTGGCTCCAGCCTCCTGTCAGGAGCTGTCAGAGCCAGAAGCTCTCCCCTCAGCCTCCTTTGCTCCAGGCTCAACAAGCCCAGGTCCCTCAGCTGCTCCTCCCCAGGCTCCTGCTCCAGCCCCTTCCCCAGCTCCGTTGCCCTTCTCTGGCCACGCTCCAGCCCCTCACTGTCCTGCTGGGAGTGAGGGGCACAAAACTGACCCCAGGATTGGAGGAGTGAACTCCCTAATGCCCAGTGCAGAGGGATGATCCCTGCTCTAGTCCTGCTGGCCACCCCAGTGCTGACACAGCCAGGATGCTGGTGGCTTCTTGGCCACCTTAAGCCCGTCACGGGCAGCGGCTCCCGCTCACCAGGCGCTGTGCAGCCAGGGGCAGTGTCCGTTTGCTGGCACAGACCTGAAGCGAGCACAGCGAGGGTTTGGGGAGCCTTCAGCTGGGCTTGGCAACGGGACATCAATAACACATGTTACAAGCCCTGGAACTTAAATATTTTGCTGCTATAAATGTTAGCAACGAGAGATCTCATTACATTTAAATGCCAGATGACAGAAGCAGAGGCCAAAAAAAGCACCGTTCCCAGCCGAGCGGGAAGAGAAGGGGGCGGCTGTGCCCGCGGGGCCATCAGGGCAGAGGGCTGGCACTGGGCATGCTGGGGACACCCAGACCAGGCTGGAGCAGGCAGGGGGTACAGCCCACCGTCCAGGCTGCGGGCAGGAAGGGGCCAGTGGATTGCTCAGCCAAATCCCTCTCAGTGTGGCACCGAGGTGGCAGTGAGCAGGGGTGTGCCAGTGCCCAGCGCCTGTAGAGACATGCCACCAGCCATGGGGGACATGCCACCAGCCATGGGGAGAGCTCGCCCAGGTTACTGTCCCGGTGTTTGGAACGATGGAGAGCTCACTGTCTTTTCCACCCTGACCTCCTGTGTGCCCCATGACTTCGTGGTGAGAGTTCTCATGGGCTGAAACTTGGCAGGCGAGGTCTCCCACCCAGCTGTGGAGCAATTTTAATCATTTCTTTTTTGACATCATTTCAATAAATTCCAGTTGGCCGTTCCTAAATAACACCCAGAGCAGAAAGAAGTTGCAGAGCCGTGTGAAGTTAATCTTCGCAATTAGAGAACTCGAGCACTTTTTGGTGGGTGTTTTGGTAAAAACAAAGCGTTGCATGTGATGGGTTTGGAACGCGGGGAGGACTAATTGCAAGTGCTATTTTAAAAGATGGGATGAAAATGAGTTATGCTGCTGTTGCTCAGATGCAAGAGCACGGCTTGCGTAATTTAATAATGCCATGCAATTTGTGTAAAACTGAATTAGTAGCAGTTATATGTTATTGTTAATTACTTGGAGTTGGGTTCTCCTCTCGGTGCTCCTACTGAGTCACACCTGGTTCCCTGGTGCCACCGGAGTCCGTGGGATTTACGACGTAAAGGTGCGTGCACGGTGCAAGGACATGGGCAGGGGGAACAGAAATCAGGCGGGACAGCAGGCCTGGCCTCGTGTTAATTAAACCTCCTCCTCCTCGAGTTAATGGGAGCTGTGCACACACTGGAGCTGTCCGGACAGGCCTCGCCGGCTGTCTCCGGCAGCCCGAGAGCGGCTCCTTTTGTGACTCACGCGCCTGACTCACCGACGCCTGATGGAATACATGCGCTCTCCCTCAAATCTATCATGGCTAAATATTAAAACAAGCCCTTTAATTTCAAGCCCAAGTACTTCCTGGGGTTTTCTCAGCAGCTGTCTTCAGATCAGCGCTGTGCTGTACACTTGGGAAGGGGCAGTGATGCAACCGTCGCTGCGTTAAAACTGGAAGATTTGCTTATTTGCATGTACATATATATATATATATATATTTAGAAATTTCCCCAAGGCAGGAGAAAATAATTCATGACAAGCAGCAGCTTGGAAGGTCATCTGGATTATTAGTTCTGTACCGCAGCTCACGCCCGACACAGAAGAAAAGTCTTTATGTACTGATTTTAATAACGCTAAAAGAGTTTAAAACCTTTGCAATGCTAAAGTAATTATTAGGGAGGCTTTTTCATGTACGGCCTCTTTTCATGTGCTTTACCAGAAATATCTTTTACTGTGTGTTTTAGAAGGAATAATGGTGTTGTTTTTAGCCATCCCCCTGCGCTGCTGCTGGCAGTGGCACCCGTCCAGGCACCCAGCCCGGACCTGGCCAGGTCCCTCCAGCCTCGTGGATGAGCTCAGGAGGCTGCAGCACGCAGCGAGGCCGTGTGGAGCTGCCTTGGCATGGGAACCTTCCCACCAACTTCCTTGACACAGATAGACTTTGAGAGCTCGGAGCACTCCGGCTGATCACCGCCTGCGTCGAGTCGGGGCCACGCTCCTGAGAGTGGCAAATCCCCCCCTTCGATGGAAAAGACACAGGAGTCCGACAGGAGATCATTTTCCTAACTGAGGTGACGGCTCTGGGGTCCAACAACTCCTTAGTCTTCCAGAAGTTTCCTCTGTGTCCTCTCCGAACTGTGTGAGCATTACGGAGCGGTCGTACTTGGCATTTCAGCTGCTCTGGAGAGGCAGAGTTTGTGAAGTACAAAGGGGGTTCACATTACCACGGTAACATTGCCAAAGAGAGCAGCCTGATGTTGCTGTCCCCACAGCCTCCTTGGGAGAGTCTTCTGCGTGGCAGGAGGACAGGGTGAACCTGCTCTGCAGCACAAGGTCTGCTCTGCTCACAGACGTTTGCCCACGTACTGTCGAGAGCATGATGTTTGCATTAGCATGAGTGGGTTTGGTCTAATGCCCGTGCACGGCAATTTCTGCTCACAGCGCTCCTCTCCCACGGCCATGCCAGTGTTGCACCTTGGTTAACACAGACGTTCTCCAGGAAGAAGCTGCACGTTGCACTGGTGTGGAAGGAGTGGCTACCAAAGGCACCCACTGCAAACGGGAAGAGCCCAGGTTTAATCCCGCTTCGCTCCATGTACCTGTGCAGCCAGCTACGTTGTGAATATGCTCATTAAATCCACGACAGCTTTCCGTGGGGGGCTGTGAAATGCTTCATCTGCACGGTGTTTTACAGCCCTGGCTGTGCCACCACAGCAGCCAGGCCATGGGGAGACAGCCCTTGGTTCCGAGACACCGCTGCCAGCCGTTAGACAGAACACCCTGTCACGCTGTTCACCTTCAGCGCTGGTTTTCTCCACGGATAACATTATTACAGGTAAAATTCTACTTACAGCTGGGGGTTCCTATCAACACGACGCTGATAGAAAAGATAACTGAAAAAAACCCCAACTTTTGGAAAGCAAATGTATTTGCGAGGATGCTTATGATGATGAACAAGAAGCGGTATCCAAAAGGATGGAAAACCAGTCATGTTTACCAATGACTTCAGTAACCCAATTCTTCCCTCATTTTCACTATTAATTAAAAATCAGCTGCATGTAAACCGTACGTGATCCAGTTCCAGGAGGCTGTGGGCAGGAGCTGCTGAGTCCCAGCTCCTGTTTCTAGCACTGATTCCTTCTGTGGCTTTGATAGAGCCCTTAGCAATGGCTGTCCCTTAGCCAGCCATGCGTGGGCTCACATACAAAGCCACAGCCTCCAAAACTCACATTGTTCCACCAAAAGTAAAGTAGAAACTTTTCCCTGCAAAGCATTTCTAAGCCATGCAGTTTCTCCTGTCGCCTGGAAGTCATGCAACTTGTCATTAGGTAGAGACGGCTTTTAATCCAAGAGTGTCACCGTTTGTTAGGGGCCCTGTTCGGCACCTGGGCTTCTATTTTCAAAAGTGCTTTAGGCTGCAAATAAGCGGCTCGATTTTGCGGCGTGCTGCTTGTCGGCACCACCTGCGGAGCTGCGAGGGAAGCCTGGCACTTCTGCACATTTGGCTGTTTACTTAGATGCTGTAAGGTCGCATTTAGATACCCAACCTTCAGTCTTCTCTTTTGGAAAAGGGGCCTTGTTAGAGCTGTATTTTTTCCTGAGGAACACCTACACATGAGCTGCTTGAATGTCACATTCCATTATTTGGCAGAACAGTGTGGAAAATTACTGGCCTTGTATTGTTGAGCCAAATGTAGACCTATCCGTGTTTCTAAGGGAATTCGTTTTCTCTGTTTAAAACATTCCTATTACTCATAATGAGTCAAATCCTGGCCCCATTCAGAGAGTGGTGCATAAACGGGCTGTAGGCACAAAGCAGCTTCTGAGGGAGCACTTCCCAAACCCTCCGTGCACCTGCCTTTCCCAAGGGAACCAGCACTGCTTCCCACCCCGACACCACCGCTGCGATTACTGCTCGGGTTGTCCCAACCTGACTCACACCATGTCTACACGTCTTCTGTTTTCACTCCTTACACTTTGAATCCTGGGGTCAGGTCTGGGCCCCTCACTCCCAGCAGGACAGTGAGGGGCTGGAGCGTGGCCAGAGAAGGGCAACGGAGCTGGGGAAGGGGCTGGAGCAGGAGTCTGGGGAGGAGCAGCTGAGGGACCTGGGCTTGTTGAGCCTGGAGCAAAGGAGGCTGAGGGGAGACCTTCTGGCTCTGACAGCTCCTGACAGGAGGCTGGAGCCAGGGGGGTCGGGCTCTGCTCCCAAGGAACAAGGGGCAGGACAAGAGGAACTGGCCTCAAGTTGCCCCAGGGGAGGTTTAGGTTGGAGCTGAGGAACAATTTCTTCAAGCCCTTGAGGGTTCCCCAGGGCTGTGCCAGGCTGCCCAGGGCAGGGGGGGAGTCCCCGTGATCTCTGGAGGGGTTTCCAAGCCCCCCGTGGAGCTGTGATGCTGAGGGCCAGGGGGCAGTGGTGCCCTGGCACTGCTGGGGGAACAGTTGATGTGAAAGGTCTCTTCCAACCAGAACAGTTCAATGATTCTTTGATTTCCCTTAGTCCTTCATGTGTCTCACAGATGTTCATGTCACTGCTTGGAAGGTGCGGTGTGTTGAGAAGAACAAAACACATTCTGTGTCACAGAGCAGACACAGCTCAGGATGCAGCACGTCTCTCCTCTGGCCTCAAATCTTTCCGTGACACCTCCCCAGCTGCAGGCAGCAGCTCAGCCAGACTCGGCATGTTGTGACTGTCACAGGAACATGGTCTGCTGCTGTCCGTGCACAGCCCGTTGGTGCCTGGATTAGGAAGGGAGCCCCCATGGTTTGGCTGCTGGTAGGTGCTGCGGGCTCTAGGAGCTGTCTGG
The DNA here is from genome assembly GCA_025345505.1 of Todiramphus chloris collaris. NCBI lineage: Eukaryota > Metazoa > Chordata > Aves > Coraciiformes > Alcedinidae > Todiramphus > Todiramphus chloris. The sequence goes on along the minus strand of JANVCC010000118.1, from coordinate 627,843 downwards.
GCTGCATGGCCACCGGCAGCAGGGCCGTGCACAGCGGGGCTGCCTGGGGAACCAAACGCAGTCTCGTTCAGCTGAGTGCAGAACAACGCTCCTGGGTGGGTAAGACTGTGCCACGGGTGATCAGCCCTGTCCGGATCACAGAGAGACATCTAGCAGCTGATTAATCCCAAGTTAATGTCCCAGACAGGGGGTGACAAATGGGGCCTTCCCATCTGCCGCTCTGCACTCAACAGGAGGACACTGGGAAGCAGCAACACCTCACACAGACAAGTCACAAGGAACCATTCCCACTTCAAGGCCAACGAGCAGCCAGCGCAGGCTGCTGAGGAGAGGGTTCGATGCTTTCCACACGGGCACCAGGGGCCAGCGAACAGCCGCTCTGTGCTGGGCCAGCCCCACAGCCACAGCCAAGCTCAGCCTGGCCACGGCCCCTCCGACAATCCACCTCGACCTGCTGCAGCTTGCTGGCCCCCAGGACACGGCACATCCTCCCCAGCAGGCACAGACTGCAGAAAGCCCTTCTCCCTGCAGGAACGCTCTCCCGTCGCTGCAACGGCCGCAGAGGGATGGCTGCAGCCTGGCCACTGGTCAGAGCTACGGGACTGCCCTGCACGGCTGCGTTCCAGATCTTCTTAACTGTCCACCAGCTCACAGCAGAGCCACGGGACATCATCCTGCCCCTCTGCTCCCAGGGCTCTGGGCAGAGAGAGAGACCCCCCTGCAGTGCTGGGGCAGCTTGGGAGTGCTCAGCACAGCAGAGACAGGGACCTGTTGGAGCGGGGCCAGAGGAGCCCCAGCGATGCTGGGAGGGCTGGAACCCCTCTGCTGGGAGCCAGGCTGGGAGAGCTGGGGGGGTTCAGCCTGCAGAGGAGAAGGCTCCCCAAGGGGAGACCTTCTGGGGGCCTGGCAGTGCTTCACAGGGGCCTGGCAGAAAGATGGGGAGGGACTTTTGAGCAGGGCCTGTTGGGCCAGGACAAGGGGTGATGGGTTGAAACTAAAAGGCGGTTATTTAGAGCAGAGAGAAGGAGAAATTTCTCCTTGGTTGGTGCTGAGGGTGGTGAGAGCCTGTGCCAGGCTGCCCAGAGAGGTGGTGGCTGCCCCATCCCTGGCACCATTGCAGGGGAGGTTGCCCGGGGCTCTGAGCACCCTCCAGCTTGCACAGGGTGCGCTGTGTATCTCCGTATCTCCGCTCCCCTGGCCCTCGCTGCTCCGGGGCTCGGCCCGCCGGCCCGACCCGGGCTGCCCCTTCCCGCGCCGTTCCCGCCAGACCGCACCGCCCCGGGGGCGCGCAGCGAGCGTGGCCGCCAGGGGGCGTGGCGGGCCGCGGGCCGGAAGTGACGTAACGGGCCGGGAGTGACGCCTGCCGGCAGCCATTGCCGGGGCGGGGCGTTGCTGCCGCCCCCGCCGCCGCTGCCGCTGCCGCTCCGCCCGCCGTCCCGTCCCGTCCCGTCCCGTCCCGTCCCGTCCCGTCCCCTTTGTCAGCGCTCCGCCGCCGCGGGCATGCGGGCGGGCTGCGGGCAGGGCCATCGCCGGGCCTAGAGCGCGGCGGCCGCGCCGCCCCCGCCGCCCATGGCCAGCCCGCCGCCGCCCTAGTGCGACCGCCGCCGCGATGAGGAGGTGAGCGCAGCCGGGCCGGGGGCCGCGGGGGGAGCCGCCTTGGGCCGCCGGCTCGCCGGGGGTCGGCCGGGGGGGGGGGGGGATCCGCGGCGGGGGAGCGGAGCGTGGCTGGGTTGGGCCGGGTCGGGTCGGGTCGGATCCGGCCGAGCCGCAGTCGGGCCGGGCGCTGCGGGCGGGTAGAGGGGCCCTGCCCTCGTCCCGCCGGCCGTCTCCGGGGGGCGCGGAGGAGGGAGCAGCGTGAAATCAGGGCGGAAGATCCCTGCGGGCGGACGGACGGACGGACGGACGGACGGACGGACGGACTCTCCCCCCGACGCTGGAAGGGTTTGACTCATAAACGACTTCTCTGTCGAGAAGCGGAGCGGCGGGAGCCGCGCTCCTCAGCAGCCGGGCCCTCCTGCCCTCCCCGCGCACTCGGGGCTGTCGCTCCCCGCGGGGGAGGCACAAAGGACCCAGCGCCGGCGGCTGTGGCGGGACAGGGTGCGCTGGGGAACGCGGCCGCTGCCTTCGCCGGGGAACGAGGCTGCCGTGCCTGCCGAGAGGGGCAGGGCCTGGGGGGCTGTGTGTCTGTTTAACTGCCCGCACTTACCAAAGGCGGGGTGCGGAGTTGTGCTGCGTGCGGGCGAGCTCTGCGAGCGTGGCTGTGTTGGCTCTGTACCGTCTGCGTGCTGCAGGCCCGGGGCTGGGCAGGCAAAGAAAGTTACAGGCCAAAGTCTCTGCTGGATGTCAGTCTGTTCAAGGCGCTTCTTCCCCTGCCAGATATGACGATGGTGTTCTGCACAGCGAGTCAGGAGGGTTCCACCTTGGCCTGTTTGTTTACAGCCGTGAGGCTTTGGCTTTCAGGAGGAACCGAAGTGGGTGGCAGGGCTGTGGGCTCAGCTCCTGTCAGGCTTCCGCGGGCGATGGAGGACGGGGCGATAGAAGCAGGCAGTCGGTCTCTCAGCATGCTCGGGTCTGCATAGTGGCCTCGAGGCTTTGAAAACCACATCGGCTGGTCTGTGAAATCTGAGGCGTTAGTGTAGTAAGGGAAGCTGCCTGGCCAGCCTTTCCAACCCTGTCAGTCTATAAAAGTGTGTTGAAATAACTTGTTTCCAGCAGTACTCTGGCAGTGAACTGGGACTAACTCACTTTGTTCTCCCAAAACTGAGATGGAAATCATCTTCAGCAGGTTTTTAAAGAGTAGGGGTTTAGGTAGGGGTGCTGGAGGGACCAGTTCATCAAAGTGGTGGTGTTACTGGTGCCATCGAGAGGTGGAAACTTTCAGATTCTGGACTGAGCTGTAGAAAAGGCACTTTTTGTAAAACCACTTTTTCTGTAAGTGATACATTGGGCTTTCAGAAGAGAACAGGTTCCTTTCCCAAGCCACATGTGTTTTTATGGTATGTGTTGAAGCTTTTCTGTCAAGCATCTCAGCCTTTCCTTGGAGAACACTCCTATGGTTGTAGCAGTTTGCTGTGGGCAATGGCAGGTCTATTTTTGAATCTTTGGTTTTCTTTTGTTTCCTGTAATAGGATCTTTACTATGATCCTTATACGACTTCTTCAGAGAAATGGCAGCAACCTGGAATGCAGCAGGAGCTTTGTAAATACTCTCCAAGTTCTGTCCTTGAAGGTCTAGTGCTGTTTGAAGAGTGCTGGGTTGCCTTGAAATTGGAATCGTTAAAAGCAGCAATCCTGGACCGAAAGCTCTCAAGTGCACGGCTCGTTCCTTTGATGGCCGAAACGTTGGGCTGTTTTTTTTATTTTGAGGAGGTGTTACAGATCTATTTTAGGGGAACAAAAAAGTTGCTGTATGCGCAGTGCTCTGTCTCCCCGGGAGGTGTTAAGTGTGTGCAATGGTTTGAGAGGTTTGCCTTCCCTCGCAGGGTTTTGTTTGCTGGGATAAGACCTGCATTCCTCTGCTTCGTTTGGGGGGTGGAGATGCTGCTCCTTGCCCAGTGGCACAGGACCTGGGAGTAGTTACTGATTGCAAAGCTCCGGTTTTTTCTCTTCTCACGCTGTAATAGCAGCAGTGTCTCAGTTTGGCTGCTTTTGTCTCTGTTTCAGGACAAACTTTAAGGTCTGTTGCACCCCTGAACCATTTCAGTCTGTAAATAATCAGCTTTTTACAGGCCTGAATCCTACTTAGGCCTAAACTATAGAAGGTGAGGATCTTACTGAAATGAAACAGCCCAAGGGAAGAAAATTATTACCTATTTTTAGTTTTAAGTCTTATAACGCGTTTCAAAGTTGCAAGCTGAGAAAGGGAAATCCTGCTGACCCCCTGCTGCTGCTGATTCCCAGACCTCCTAGCCAGTCTCTGTCCCAGTTCCTCTGAGCAGTAACTGTTGCTAGCTCATTTTCTCAGTGCTTATTTGTCTGTGTACCTTGGGAAACTGGAAATATTTTGTTTGTGTGTCTGTTGAGGTTGTTGCTTTGTGTTTATACTTTGTAGAGAATCCTGTGACTGCGTTAGTTCCTTTCAGAAGTGAAGTGAGGACCTGAAGGTGGCACGCAGAAGTTCAGCCTTGCCCAGCATGGGCTGGAAAAGTGGTTGTAGCCATGTTATGTTCTGGAGCTTGTGGTTCAACTCGCTTTGAGATGTGAGAAATTACTATTTTTTTATGCATTACTAGTTGGATATTTGACATTCTGATGATTGCACTGTTCTTTATTAACATATGTTAAGTTGATGACTTTTTTTCTTTCTGCTGAGGTGACCTGCTAAAGCTCACCTCTAACACTACTTAGAAAACTTCTTCTTCAGGAGAATGTGAGTGTGAGGAGCTGAGGTGGAAGGGGATGGCTAAATATAGCCATTTCCTGCAAAACGTACCTGTTTTTCCGGCTAGCTCTCCAAATGATGCCTGTGTCTTGCCAAGCCTACAGAGGGGGTTTCTTTACCTGCGCTGCTGAGCACAGACAGCTGTAGCTGTCCACAGCCTGGCTGCTCAGCGGGTCCCAGTGCGGCTGCAAGGGGACACAAAGGGACTGGTGCCTGCGCTGGGGCAGCCGGTGGCATCGCTGGCCTGTCTTCAGTCTGTGTCCAGCAGGGAGGGGATGGAGACTTGTGTTGTCTGGCCAAAGCTGCCAGACACAGCAACAGCAGAGGCACCAAATAGCTTATTTGGGAGCGAGGCAAATGAGCGTGGGAGGGGGATTAAAAATCGTGGAGGGAAACAGCCCCTACTCCCCAACCCCTGCTCTGTCCTTGCATTGCTCTTTCACAAGCTGCGTGCCTCCTGGGAAGGGAGAGGGAGCGCGTGGTGGTCTCTTGAGCAGTGAAGAAGCTCCTGAGCTAGGAAGAGAGTGGGGGAAAGAACACCAGTGGGGCGTTGTGGGTGGGTTGTGTTTGTGAGTTTTGTTGTTTTTTTGTTTGTGGGTGTTTTTTTGGTTTGTTTTTTTTTTGGCCAGCTGGTACTCTGAAGTCATGCTTCAATTTAATGAAAGCCTGATGCTAAAAAAGGATCTAGGGACAGCCGTTGTGAAATAATTAGGCACTCTCTTAGCCCCCTTGTCCCTGCCAAAAAAAAAAAAACTCTCCAATGGGCATCTCTGTACCTGCTCTTATGTCTTTCATCTCTTTTACTGAGTTTTAACCCGTTTAAACTGTAGCCCACTCCCCTGCACAGCCGCAGAGCTTCAGGAGATTACAGCGGTGCTGCTGGGTGCAGCAGCTTTCCAAGGGATGTCTGCTCCCTTCCAGCCTCCCTGCCTGTGAGAATTCACAGCTCCATCGGGGGCTGCAGGCTGGCCTGGAGGGGGGCGTGCGTCTCTGTTAGGGGGCAGGCTGTTTGCCTTGAGACCCAGGGGTGGGCAGGACCGAGACAGGTTAAGAGCACGGTAGTTACAAAGGTGTCCAGTGCTGCCTGGAAACGCTGCTCTAGACCAGTTCAGTGACTACACATTGAGGCTGTAAGCCACTTACACCTCTCCGTATCTGTACTCTGTACAGTAAGGAGTGGTAGTGTTCCTTAGCAGCACTGGAAAGCTGAATTCATGTCAGTTGTGAACTGTTTTGGCATCATGAATTCAGAAAATGCTGTTGACTGTGATGTGTCTGGAATTCTGTGGAAATGCTTTCAAGAAATTCCTTTTTTTCTTCGCTATGTTTGCAGTCAAAACACAGTTTTTTGACTAATGCTTTCAAAAGCATAAAAGCGCAGTCAGATAGCAGGAGGCAGTTGTAATGAAGTAGTTTGTTTTGTCGTACCGGACCCTGAGTGTGCCCGTGAGCCAGGTTCAGCTGGTGGGTAATCCCTGCCGTGAAACGCAGTCTTTTGCAGCTACGTGTGTCCAGCGCCGTGCTCATGGGTTCCTACTTCAAAGTGCTTGGTGTTTGTAGCTCTTACTGGTACGCTCTCCCAGGTGTACCCTGGTGACAAGCTGTACAGCGAGCTAGCTGTGGTTATGAAGTGGCAGTGACACTAGGCTCTGACGTTCGTTCCGTGGGATGCTGGCTGTTTTCTAGGAGGAACATCGAGGGTGTGCCAATATTCCTGATGAAATAAATTGCTGCTTCTTTCTGTGGAAGCAAGCGGGGATGTGTGTAGAAGTGTGATGGTGTCTTTCGCTAGCAGTGCAGATGCTGACTTGCCCCTAGAAGGCCAGAGCTGACCTTATGATTCATCTGCCGCCGCACAGTCAACGTCAGGTGCTGCATCACAGCCTGCCAGTTACTATACGGTCCCATCTTTAAACGGGCTTCTTCTGATCTGCGCTTTCATGCCGCGCAGAATTCATCCCGGCCACGGTGCTCTGCCTCGTTTGAACCGGTCCCGGCCGTGCATGTTGCTCCGTGGCACGGTGGCCGGATCCCGGGGCCTGCTGTGCCAAGGGTTCACCCAGTCCTGGCTAGAGCATGCTTTGCACCCTTTGTGCCTGCAGGTTAGTGTGCCACCAGCTCCTGGACACCTCCAAAGCCCCCGAGAGCAGCATCCCTCCTCTCAAGTGATCCTGCTCCTTTCGCTTTAAGTAGAAAGGCAGTGTAAGTCTCTAAGCTGTTAGAGCAGCTTCTTGTCCTTCAGGTCCACAGTTTCTTTATGCCTAGGACTTGTTTTAGTTTTACATGGGGTTGTCCCAGTCTGGTTCTGCAGAGCTTTGTGATATGGTGTAGATCGCCATATCTCGATACACTGCCGCTGCGGAGAGAGATGTTTGAAAGGAGATACTACAGAGCTCTTCAAGCCACCATTGAAATGAGAGTAAATGGAAAGTGATGATTATTTCTTGCGGTGTAAGAAATAGGGAATACCATGTGTAGCCCATAGTGAGCACTTTAAAAGAAAATAAAAAAGCCATTTGTGTGGTGCCTCTTTAAGTTACAGAAGGATTGCAATGGGACATTCAGGAGCGTTCAGGTGTTTGGTTTTGCTTTGTAGTTTTTTGTGGGCTTTTAAAGAAAGGAATTGGGCATATTCTTAGGTCTGTGGGTGGACCATAAAATACCGTGTTCCAGATGCAGTTTTGGGCTTGGGAATTCACCTCTGCCTGGGAAGCATCTGGGAAAGGGGTAGAGGAGGGTGGAAGAGTGGCCTTTTCTTTCCATGTCCTTATGCTCCTTCCTAAGCGTTTGCTACTAGCCTCTTCTGGAGTGAGCAGGTCATTGCTGAGTGAGGTGTATGCCTTGTTGGGCTCTTTCTCCCGCTGACCTGAGGAGGCAGCTGAATGGTTGCTCAGCCCCAGAAGTCATTGTTGTCTGTGCAGCAATTCCAGTGCTCCTGGCATTGTCAAACCATGTTACTGTTCACTGCCTGTGGTGCTTCTGAAAAGATGTGTATGGAAGTGTCTGTAGCTTGTAAATTAACTCAAGGAAAAGGAAGACTATGGCTTGGTTAGGAAAAGCTTATTAAAAGAGCTCCAGACTGGAACTTTTGAAGGCAGACCTTGGTCTCTTTGTTTGCCTTGCCTGAAGTGAACAAAGATGGAGGTAGGAGCTAATGGAGGGGAACAGCAGCAACTGTTATCTAGGCCTTTTCACAGATGAGGAGATGCTGCTGCAGCTCATCACCTTCTCCCTGAAGTACCTGGAATATTCTTTCTCAGCCTGCTGAAGCTGCAGATCATCCTCAGTTGAATGGAAACTGGTAGGAGGACAGTGCAGTTGTAACTGGTTGTGCTCACTGGAGGTCAGGCATTTCTTGTTCTGACTACAGGCCTTACCTCTCCGCTAATAAGCTGCAGAAGAGAGGCCAACAAACACCTCTTCTAATTGCAGGTCTGCTGTTTGTCTGGCAAGTATCCTGTAACAGTAGGAGCAGGTTGGCAGCTTTTCACCAGCCGCCTTTGGCTGGGCGGATAGCTCGGAGGCTAGAAGTGGCTTCCTTTTGAAGTCCTGCAAGCTGCTGATCTCTGCTTTCATGGTCGGTGTGCCTCAGCAGGCCCCTCCAACCTTCCTCTCCCAACGGCCTGGGGGTCCTGGCTGAGCAGTTTTAGGCAGTTGGTGCTGTGGTTGCACAAGTCCTTTTGCTGGCTGCTAATGTCAGGGAAATAAGTAGTTGTGCTTGTCCCTCTCCAGCTCCATGTGCTGTTCTTGCATCTCTGTGGCCACGTGGTGAACTGGATAAGGCAGCGATTTGGTTAAAACTTAGTCTGTCTTTGCCAGATTAGTTCTAACCTGGATTAATTCCTGGCTTGTTTTTTGTGCTGATGCCGAGGAGGGATCTCTGAGGGTTGGAGTGGCTGGGCAGACGTGGGGGACTGTGCTCTACCTTGACGTGTCTGTGAAAACCACCGCCTTGCCTGGTGCTGGCTGTGACCCAGGCTGTGTGCAGGGTGCCTTGGCCCAGTTAGTTGGTGCCAGAGGGGACCTGGTGCAGCCCGCTCCCCTGGGAGAGCTCCTGCAGGTTTCTCCGCTGGCTGCTCGCTCCGGGCCCTGGTCCTTACAGACGCTTCTGGAAGCTGTGCATGCCGCAGCTCCTGAGCCACGGCTCTACCTCCTGCCCACCCTGCCTTCTCCTGGGGACCGGGACCGGCAGAGCGGGCAGCCTGCCCTCCACCAGGCACCGTGCGCGGCAGCAGATCTGCCTGCGTTAGCCCGTCGGGCGGGTGATTTCCTACCCTGTCAGCTCGAGTGGAATTGGAGGCAGAGGAGATGAGATCGAAATCTCCCTAGGAACAAATGTAAAATTAAACAAAATGCGTGTTTGTATTAGTCAGCCTAAAACAGACTGTGCTATTTAGGGCTCTCCGCTGCAATAAAGTTGTCTCTTGTGTTTGTGTGGGTGGACTGCAACAATTAAGTCATTTTAAGGCTGAATCTTAAAAGAGAAAATAAAATGAAAAGATAATGGTTTGGTTTAAGAGAAGACATTAATTCTATCGTGGTATGTTAGAGAAAAGTTAGATGGTACTTTGCAGGTTGTTTATTATTGATAAAAGTCCTGTCCATGTTTCATGTTGCAACTCTTCTTGACTTCATAACGAGTCATATTTTGGTTTTTATCCATGAAGCCGCGCTCTTTGCTGGCGCTGGAGAGCAGCTGCCTGTTGAAGCAGCAGCTCTGTGCAGCAGGCTGCTAACACATCAGGCCGGTCGCATGGGCTGGACAAACCCCAGGCTGTTGGATCATGGGGCAGGGGATTTTACGTGGCAGTCAATCCTGTAGCGTGGCGATGTGTGCAGCTCCTTCTCTTCTGTTGTCAGGATGAGAAGATGCAGGACTCGGAGTGCACTAGGCTGCGTATTAGCTTAGCTGATTCGTATCTGCTTAGGAGTGGAGTTAAATTAGGTTGGGCATTTAAAAAAAAGCTGTTTTCAATTTGTTTTTTAAATACTGGCTTGAGTTAAATGATAACAAAAAGTCTTTTAAATGTGCTTTCAGCTCATGAAAAAAGTGCTGACGCTTGCGCGTTAAAAGTGCCCCAGCAAAGGTGGGGGTGTGTGCTAAAGCTGATTGTGATTGCAGCAGAAAAATTAGGCTGACATTTCTTTCTGGACATTCATTCTTAGTTGTTGGGCATTGATCTAAGTGCTTTTTATTCCCCTTGACCTGTATTTTTGGACTGATTTGTAAAACCTGTGTGCACCCCGAGTCCAGATGAAACGATGATGATAAAGAGATGCTTGCCTGGCAGCTTTCGCTCTGCCCGCTTTTCATCTCAAGGGTAACCAGGCGTAAGTGTGGTGTGGAACCTTCTCTGCTTATCTTGATTCAGGAGCTGTCCTCAGTGAAGAGGCCACGTAGGCTCTGACTTTGGAGCAGCTCTTCCCCTCACTCTGGATCTGGCTGCTGCTGTTCTGAAGCCCTTTCTGTCCAGACTAGCTAACCAGACACAAGTCTGGGGAAGAGCAGAGGTGCGTCTTCGCTTTGTGGTTATGACGAAGGTGAAATCGTTTGAGTGTTGGCCATCCTCCAACACCTTTGCATAATGAGAACCCTTCTCTGTCCAGAAAGAAACATGCAAGTTATTTCAAGTCACTAGGATAGAAGAAAAAGCTCCACCGGAAAGGTGGCGAAGAAACCTGGGATAGGTTGGCTCCTTCCAGCGAATTCCTGCATCGTGCACGTGCAGCACCAGGATGGGCCCAGCTTGGGGTGTGGCTGGTGGCTTCCCACTTCTCAGACATCACAACCTGGCCTCTTCTCACTGTCCATTCTCCTGGATCCTGCCCCTTGGCTTTTGTTGCCGGGACCGTGCGCTGCTTTGAAATTCCTCAGTGTCTCCTTGCTTCGCTTTTGCTCTCTCTTAACCTCACTGTAGTTGATTGTCAATTAGGCCTCTACAAGTGTGCCAGAAATGCCACGTAGACACTTTTGTGTGTGTTTGTGGACCCGGCGTGTTTGCATCAGCCTTTAGTAGAGAAGAATCCAGGTGAGTAACGTGTTCCAACTTGCCTAAAGAATAGGGTGTTTTTTGGGGCTTTGTGTAGTAGGCATTTTACACGTTTGTAAGACTCGTGTCCATACCGCTGAAGCAAAGTTGTGCATAATCGTTCTGCAAAACCTGTTCTAAATTCTGAAGTTGTTTACACCCTTCCCTCCATACGTGTTCTTTATGACATGAATAATACCTTGAGGAATGAGTACATCAGTACAACTGTTTCCTAAAGTATGGACGTAGAAACCTAAGCACCATTAAAATACCGTTTGAAAGAAATATGGTATTTCCACCTCTTGTGCAAAAGTGGCTTTTCTTACTGAGTGGAAAAGGTTGTGACTTCAGCTTTTTAGTTGGGATTTGATCCTGGATGTTGGTTAGACGTTCATAAAACGTTTATTGGCCTCTAATGTCCAACGCCGTCCAGGATTTTGAGGGAACTTTATCTTGTTTCTCCATTAGGAAGGCCAAAATAACATGCAGTTGGGAGCCAGAAGACCGAAGTTGCTTTTGGAAGCTGTCAGTTTCTTTACACAGTCACTGGAGTCTCTGGTGAGAAATCAGTGTGTCCGAGTCTGCCGAGCAGTTTACGCCTTCCTTAACAAAGGGTCTGCTAGGAGGAAAACTTGCTGCGTTCCCAGTCTGGGCTTTTGTAAAACACTGTTGTATAGACCAATTATTGTGTTGGTTTAGTTCCCAAACTGGATGCTCTTTATTCTAAGAGAGACCCTGCTGCATGCGAACGAGAGTGTTGAAGGCCCTGAAATGTTAGCATTTGAATGGTTTTGGCTTAGCCTTAAAATAATTATCTGCTGGATGTAGAGCTCTGGGGAGTGGGCAGTTGCAAATGGGAAAGGTGAATTAGCTTGAAGCTGTTCCGCAAGGCTGGGTTGGTAGGGCCGCGGCACTTCAGCGCCCTGGCGGGAGAAGACAAAGGGAAGGGATCTGAGAACTCGTTTGTACCTTGAGGCTATTCAGGGGTGGAGCAGGTGGAGTTCAGAGCCCCCTGCTCCCCGGCACAGAGTCCCCTCGTCATCACCCTGCAGCATCAGTCCTCGCGTGGCCGCAGCCAGTTACCTGCGAGCGCTGCTCCCTTCCTGCACCGGGTGCTGGGAAGCGGTCTTGGACATCTCCCGATGTAGGGAAGCCCTTGGCTTGCAGCTTTTGAAGGACTGTGGTGTTTGTCTCATGATTCTTTTGAGACCTGGTTAAGAAATCAACAGGTTCCCACTTTCAAGAGGGAGATTGACTTTTTTTTTTCCTGGCTGTGGTGGGATATCTGGAAAGAGAAGCCAAGTGCACTTCTTCAGGTATGTGTGAGCCACAGAAGGACTGAAAGCAAAATGAATTGGCAATCCCTCTTTTTCTGGGGAGGGGAAGATCCTAACTTGCTGCTTTTGACTGCCTTCTGGTGGGAACACTGGGGTTTGGTAGTTTGGAGTGAGTGAAGAAGGCTCTTTTTTTCCTCGATGCTGCCTGGTTGAGAGTAGCATGTGTCCTTTCCCTAAAAAGTACTTGCTCTGCTCTTTTTGTTCTGGAAGGATTCATAACAGGATGGATGACTCTGTAGGATCTTGTGGTTGTGGGGCTTCACAGTGGCTGGGGAAATTGGAGGACTTTGTGGAGAATCTGGGAGAACAAAGGAGCCTCCTTCAACAAGCTTCAGAGGAACCTGAGGAAATATTAGGCAAAGAGGACTGCAAAATTTGAGTGTAGGTAAGTGCCTGTAGCACTGAGAGCAGAACCGGCCTGGAACTTGGAGAACCAATGCAACCTGCTTTGTGCAGGGTTTTCAGCTTGGAATTCAAACACCCACAGACTGGCCCTGGCCCTGGGCTCAGGAGGTTTACAGGGTGAAGAACCCATGTGCTCTCCTGTCAGACCACCTAAAGGGCAGTTCTGGAGAGCCGAGGGAGATTGGCTCTCTGTACGGCTACAGGCAATCAGTGCAGGTAAAGGTGGAAGGGGGACGCTCAGCTGGGGTTCCTGGGGCTCTCCCGTGTCACCATGAGAGGAGTTAAGGACAAAGGGCCAGGCGCGTGGCTGAGTATCCATAACGCAGTCAGTCAGAGCTTGTCAGCTGTTACTCGGTGCTCCCCAGCTCTCTGCGTACTTAGTGCTTCGTGACCGTGTGTAAACCAGCAGCTGGAACACTTCATTGAGGGGTTTGGGTGGTGTGTCCCTGCGGTGTCTGTGCCCTGGTTGGTGCACTAACTGCGACATCTTTATACCATGGCAGCGTGATAGGGTTCCTGGTGACAAGTCAGGAGAGGGGTGATGGCATCGGGTTGCACATTTGGCTCGGGGTCATTGTACCTGAACACGTAGCACGTGTAACGTCTCGCAGGGTGGGGACTGTGGTTTCTCACAGGGGTTTGTCGGTGGGAGGCACCAGGGACCCGCTCTGCATAGCGCGAAGGCTGGAGGCCTTGCAGGCTTCCTTGTGCTGGCTGCGTGGGCAATGACCCAGGTTCCACTTCAAGGTCCCCCAAAGCATCTGCTAAACACCTGCATGATGGTTAAGTGTGCATGGAAATGGTTTCTTTCAAAACATTGAGCAATGTGGATGTGAAGTAAAAAAAAACCCAGACCAAAGCCCCAAACAAGTGAAGAACTGCCCATAGAATTGAATCTCTGAGTGTTTGGGGTGTGAAAGGATGTGAAATGTATTTTTTTTTTCCCCCTCAAAGTTCTGAATTCTTTTTCCAAAGATCACAGAATCCAGACTGGTTTGGGTGGGAAGGGACCTTTCAAGGTCATCCAGTCCAACCCCCCTGCAGGGAGCAGGGCCATCTGCAGCTAGAGCAGGGTGCTCAGAGCCCCGGGCAACCTCCCCTGCAATGGTGCCAGGGATGGAGCAGCCACCACCTCTCTGGGCAGCCTGTTGCATTGCAGGACAGTTTCCACCTGTGGAACATGGATTTGGTGGTGTGACACACGCTTTGTGACGTGAATGAGCTTGTTTCAGTCCCATGGATGTGTTTGTATGTGAAGTGAGGGATTCTTCTGGAAATGAACACGTTGCAGCTGTAAAAGTTGGTGCCTAAAGATGCAGTGTACCAAAAATGTGCCTGCTTGGCCTTCGCACATCTTGGAGGTGCTTCGACAACGGTCCTTCCAGTGTCTCTGTAGCTCCTCTTTTGGAGTCCCAGCCGTTGTAACAAGTGTGTGAACCGTGGCTCGTTTGTAGCGTGAGGTTTGTCTTGGCCGTACGCTGAAGGTTTGCTTGCCCTTTGTGCTGTGAGACGTGCCAGAGCTGTAGGGTGGCTCGTGTGCGCTCGCTCGGCACTGCTGAACATCCCAGGAGGTGAGGAATGTCCCAGATTCACATCACAATGGCATATTGATTAAAGAAGTGAATGTTGGCCATACCAGAAACGTCTGATTTAACTCTTCCAACGTACATATCACAGTTGTATGAACAAGGAGTAGGTTAAATGTGTGTTGGCTGACAAGTTGCTGCAGCTTCTCGTTTTTACCCAAGTTGTTCCGAGGATTACAGCTGATATGCTGTTGTTGGTTCTAACAGCAGAAGAGAAAGGTATCCTTAATAAGTTATCTTCTTTCTGGGCCGATAGTTACTGGTGAAGAAGGCTCCAGTAGCTACTGTGTCAAGAAGCAACTCAACACCGAAGGGAAGACACTGGGCACGTACAGCTAAGCAGGGCTCATAGCTTAGTGCTGGAGCGGGCTCTCGCACAGGAAGAATCAATTCCAGAGGGTTTTCTGACAGTGTCCAGTCAGCTTCATGAGGCACTGAGGAAGTATTTAAGGATGTAGATGTTAAAAGATTATGCTGATTCTCTGTTCTTGAAAGGCTGCTTTTCTTACCAAGCGAAGAAACCCACAAAAACGTGTCTTCTGTCTTGCAGATAATAGAAAGTGTTGAAATAAAATCATAGAATCGTAGAAATGAAATAAACATAGGCAAGATTTTCGGGGGGGGGGGGGGGGGGGAATGAAAGGGCATTTTATTTTACTCTGAATGGAGTTAAAAACTAGAAAGCTAGAATATAGGCCTCTGTGGAAGAGTTTTAGGAAATAATATGTTAATCCCAGAGCTGCCCCACCTCTGAAGCAGTAGTGAGGCTGAGCTCCTGAAGAGAAGACTTCACCCTGTTGTCCCTTCCAGTCTACTGAACTATTTGGGGCATAATTTAATTTGTAGCTTTGTTTGCTTGTTGTTTTTCATAAAAGAACCCAGTAAATGCTAAATAAAGTTTATTAAACACTCACCCCAGACGCTTAATGATTTAAAGGTGATTAAAGACTCCCTCACAATCCAAGACACTCCTCCTAACAAGTTCTTCTGATCTTTGATGTCAAGATGGTGCCCAGGGTGATGGGTGCCCAGGGTGATGGGTGCCCGCTGCCGGGCAGTCGGGGCGGCCGAGCACCCGGAGCTGGGTACGGTGGCAGCCGGTGGTGCTGGTCCTGCCGTCTGTCTGGGGTGGCACCTTGGGCTGTGGGGCTGGGGAGGCAGTCAGCTGGAGCTTCCGAAAGCGGGAGAGCGTGTTTCTGTTCCTCTGTGAATGGAGAAACATGGCAAGTTTGGGTTTGCCCCCCCACCCCGGGTCACCCAGACAAGACGCCCAACTGGCTGGATTTGTTTCGTTCAGGAGCTGGAGGCACGGTGTCCTTTGTCCAATAAAGGGGCTCTAGCAGCCAAATATCTTTAACTTTTCTTGCATAATTGTCACAGTGAAGCTGCTGTCAGCCTGTTTGCCAGTGAGAAGTAAACTTTGGAAACATTCTATTGCAAGGGAGCGGATACTCAAAATAAATGCCTTGCTTTCTTGTACAGTAAGATGTGAGCTGTAAAAAGGGAGATCTGGGTTCCTGGAGGCTAACAGGCCAGAGCTGCTGTGGGCAGGCCTTGGCTGATGAAATACAACAGACCGAGCGCAGTGCAGGACGGACCCTCCCGGAAGGGCTGTTCCTGGGCGCTGCCGTCGGTGCCCGCTCCATGCCAGGCCGGCTGGTTCCCTCGCTGGCGCTCAGCTGTGCTCTCGCTGCCCCTCGCTGCTCGAGGTTCTCTGCCCGAGCTCTCGGTGGGCGTGAGCAAAGGTTGGCAGCAGCCCGGCCCTCCGCCTTGCTGCAGAGCAGCACAGCGTGCTCTCGCTGACAGTCAGAGGTCATTCTCTCCCCGTCCGTCCCCTGCCGTCATTAACAAAACCGCCTTTTTCCCTGGGAAATGGGCTTGAGAATCCATATTTAGTTGGCCTTAACAGTGCGTTTGTTCGTGTTGGGCAATAATCAACCTTTCTTTAGAAAAGGACAAAGAAAAGTGCAAAATCAGATGTAAAATGGGTTATTTAAATTGTGACTCGACCTGGTACCTTAAATCCCCTTGGTCAGCTGGAGGTGTTTAGACGCGTGCCAGACCCTGGGATGAATATTCCACTCGTGCAAAGGCAAAATGCTGGCTTGAAAATTTCAGAAAACCAGGTAAAATTCCAAAGCGTGTGGGTGGTTTTATTTGGTTTTGGGGTTGTTTTTTTATTAACCTTGAGTTTTGCTTAGCTTTTCTTTGAATCATTATGCTCGTGCAATTACTCGGTAGGGTTTATTTTGCATTTCTGTAGCTATTTTTTTTCCTGGTTGTAGTCCAAAGAAATTTCCATGCCGTGCACCCATCCCGAGCGCTGAACTCAAGTGCAGTGACTGCAGCAAGGGGGGAGCGTGGCTGTGCCCGCGAGCGCAGGATAGCAATCCTGCGGATTTATCCAGCGTGAGCCGAGAAGGGCTGGGGCTGAAGTGCTCTGGAATAATGTCACTGTCGTTCCAGGCATTTCCAAGAATAAGATCATGAATTTGGTGGAGGAGCCGGGAGGTGGGGGATGAAAATGGAGTCTTAAAGCTGGGTGGAAGGTCCAAAGAGACCCTTACCCTGGTGTGAGCAGCATGGCCCTGGAGCTGTGGCGCAGCGAGCGGGGGCGGTGAGGGGAGCAGGGAATGCTCTGTCTGCTGCTAGAGCCCTCCTGGGCAGCCTCACTTGCCTGAAGACGCCTGGGCAGCCCGGCTGGATTTGCAGGTGGCCAGGGGTGGTTTTCTCCTGGGGAGCAGTGCAGCCCTGCACAGATCCCCAGCTCACACAGCCCTCCCCAGACCTGCTAGGCTTGGCAGCTCTGCCCCTGGGACGTTTACCACAAGCTGTTTGATGTCTTTGCTTGGAGGATGCTCAGTGTTGCCGGGCTCTGTCCCGCAGCTCCGTCTGCCCGTGCTGAGCTGGTGCCGGTGCCGGCGGTGCGGTGGCAGCCCGTCGCACGGGCGATGACAGAGCTGTTCAGGCACCTCTTGCCTTCCCCCCCCAGCTGCTGAGGCTGAGCTGAAATGGTCAAACACAGACCATCCAGCAGAGCCTTCTCGGAATCACCCTCCCCGCAGTCTGTAGGCAAGAACTGCCCGTGCTCGCTGGCCTGCCCGTGGTGCCGAGAGGAGCTGCTCTGCCTCTGGGCATACGGAAGCGTAGGGCTGGAAGAAAAGCAATCGGAGCGATGAGTGCAGCAGGGAGACGTGCAGCTTCATCGCTGCTTACGGGGGGCCGGAAGGTAATGTACAGTGAGGGCTCCAGAAATACATGGCCCTCTGAACTGCTGCAGGTAAGCAGTCATCTCTTAGGGGTGCTGGTATTTGAAGATCTGTTGTTAGCAGTTGTGTTTCTTGCAGCAGTGTTTTTACGCGCGTGGATCTGTGTTAATTTGTGTCCAGCAACGCTCGTCTTCACCAGAGCCCGGGTGCTGTGCTGCTGACTGCTTAGTGTCACTGCTAAAGATGCCAGCGGGCTGGCACCCTGGCTGCCCCTGCAGAGCCTGGCAGGAAACTAGGGAACAAAAAGGGTGTTGATCCCACCCAGAAAAAAGTAGTTTGAGGTCATGCACTGCACTCAGTTAAAGAAGTGTGAGGGTGGAAGAGGGCATCAGTTGCTTAGCCTTCTGCTGCTGAGGTGCCCTGAATGAGCTCAAGCCCAGCTCCGCATGGCTGTCAGGTACACTGGAGGAGGAGATGTTTCGGGCACCCTTCCTTATTGCCTCTCTTAACTTGTTTCTGTGACATCAGCATGAGTTAAGCCTAATCTTTTTGTAAGCAAGGTGACAGTGTAGAAGATAGCTGGGAGAAGAGGTGGCCAGGAGGAGAGCACGTGGACTAGAAGGCAGATATGAAGGTGAAGGATGGGGGAGGTTCCAGAAGATGGAGAGAAAGTGATCCCTTTGAAGGACTTGGAGTGAAAATTATTATGATCTAAGTAAAAGAACAGAAAGAGGAGAAATCAAAGTGCTTTTTAATTTTTTTTTAGTTAAATGATTTGTGCCGTGTCACTTCTGTAGGCAGCTGAATTTCAGTGTGGTGCATTGTTGTGAACTAGGCATTAAGAACTGCTGCATGCTCCTCTGATTCAGGAGAATTCCCGCAGAGAGAAGGTTTTGCTTGAGTGTGTAAATGTCTCTCCACGGAAAACAAACCTCGCCAAGGAACAGCTTCATGCAGTAGCAGTTCACTGGTTGGTTCTTTTCAGGCTCTGCGTTGATTAGCTTCACTCGGGGAATCCAGGAGAAGTCTTGTGTGAAAAAGGGTGAGAAAAGGGTGAGCAGGACAAGAAGGAAGTCGGGTGGTCAGTCCCTCCTGTCAGACAGCAGGGAGTTGGTTCAAGCCCCCAGCTCCCGTGCAAACGAACGCGTTGCTGTCTGTGGTGAATGTGACACGAACAAAAGGCGAATGACCGTTGCTCAGAGCAGCAGAGATGTCTTTTATTTATACTGGTTCCAATTGTCAAGTAAGTTCATGTTATTCGGTCAGTTCTGGGAGTTTTGGAGATGTTTTAGTAATTTGGGAGTTTATTCAGCCAGCTGATGTAGAAAAGTAGCATATTAGAAGCACTGATAAAGAATCCCCTTATTCAGCTGCAGTCTTCGGGTTTTCTCCCCGGTGTTCGGAGGGTGCCAGGCTGCCCGCGGCGTGGGCTGGGGACTGCAGCGGCAGTGGCACGGGCCGATGGCACCATCCTGCTGGTAGCAGATGCTGCAGTGCCCGTGCTCCCGGGCACTGCTGCTTTTACTCAACCCTCCTTCTGAAAAGGGAACGAGCTAGTGAGCGAGTAGGTGCCTTGGGAATGGGCAGCAGCTGGGTGCCAAGCAAAAATCTGCTAAGGCAGTAGTAATTTCTGCAGCGCTGCGGAGAGGGCTCTTTGTATGTATTCAGTAGCAAATTACCATCTGAGTGTTATGCTGTTGTTGCTTCTCCAAAGCTGGCAGCAGACGTCCATCTGAAGCGGCTCCTCATCGCTAGGAGACGCGGTTAGAACGGTGGCACAGTGTGGCGGCTGGCACTCTGTCTGTCCCTCCGCTTGTGGCACGGTGGATGCCGTTCAACGGGAACTATTTTAATTGGCTTCCACTCTGTGTTATGTTAAAACTCCGCTGCTAGATGTAGAAACCCGTGACATGTGTTTTGTTTGTCCCTGAAAACATACACTTCATTCTGCTTTGGCCATTCAGATTCGTTGTAGGTGATTGTCAGCTGCGTTTGGCAGCGCTTCGGCAGCAAGGCAGCTTCCTGCGGCCCAGGACTATGAAGTGTATAATTTGTCCGGGGGGGGCCGTGCGTTACAGAACTGAAAATTCCTTCTCTGGCAGCACTCATTGCCTGGCACGCAGCAGCGTGCGCACCGTTCGGTGCTGCAGGGAGGGACGGGAGCTGCCCCTGGGTCCTGGGCTGGGGGTCGCAGCCGGGCCGCTCCAGGAGCCCCGGCCTGCGTGCTGTCGGTGGGAAACATCCCCGAGCACCCGCTGGTGTGGCACGCGTGCCCGTGGTGGGGAGCTGCCTGCTGGGCTGGAGGCCAGGCTTTGCCCGGGCCGGGCGAGCGGGAGGGCCTCTCTGCGCCGGCCGGCCTGCGGATCGGCACTCTGCAGCGTGCTAGCTGGTTAGAGAATAACCAGTAGTCGTGACTTCTGTTAATTAACTACCCAGAGTCAAATAAATGCTGTTGGAAAAACGAGTCTGCGTGTATTTGGCACGACTTTCTCCAGCACGAGCCGGCGCGAGTTGGTACACGCTCCATTTCTGTGCACGTCTGCAGCGCGGTTTAGTGTTTTCCCTCTGTATCGATTTTCATGATTCATTGAACGTGATCTAAGCACAAAGCTGACACTGGAGACAGCTCCCTGTTCAAGGGGGACGGTTACGGGTGCTGAAGTGGCGCCAGGCTTTTTTCCATTCCTTTATCAAGTAACACACACCAGCAATATTTCTGTGTTTAA
Organism: Todiramphus chloris collaris; assembly: GCA_025345505.1. Taxonomy (NCBI): domain Eukaryota; kingdom Metazoa; phylum Chordata; class Aves; order Coraciiformes; family Alcedinidae; genus Todiramphus; species Todiramphus chloris. The sequence goes on along the minus strand of JANVCC010000118.1, from coordinate 608,171 downwards.
TTTCCTTTTCTAGGTCACTGGTGTGTCACCTCTGGTTTGTTAAAGGACTATGGCAAATTCTTACTCTGAACTTGCCTATCAGTTGTGTTCCTGTTATTCTTCTGATAATCTGTTTTGAGGTTATTCTGAAGTGGAAGGGCCTTTGTGTTGTGTTTGGGAGTCTGTATGGGGGACTCTTTTCCCCTCTCCTCCCCTCCTAGCAGAGCTGTTTTGGAAGGTGCACGTGGGAAACTTGGATAAAAGCAGCAGCTCTGAAAGCTGGTGTGTAGCTTTTTCCAGTTCTAATCTCTCTCCTTTGGACGGCAAGCTGAAGTTCCAGATGTTGTTTTGTCTTGGAGATAGTGAATAGGGGAAAAATAAGCATTCTTAATGTTAACAGAGTCAGACTGGCTGGTTCTGCGCTGAGAGGAGAATGGGGAGATAAACCCTCCCTTAATGGTGCGCGTGCTGCCCAAGTAGCCAATAAAACAATGCCATCTTCACTGGCAAGCCGTCCCGGCTTGGCAGCGATGGGTGCCAGCCGGAAGCGAGGCTGAGGGGCCTTAAACTACCTGTTAACTTGCTCGGGTAGCGCTGGGGGCTTGTGCGGGTGTGCGGATCCCCCTCCCCTTTCCTTCCAAGCGAATTCTTACCCCCTTTCTTCTCACTGCAGCACGTGCCGTGGAGCCCCCTTGCTCACCTCAGCGGGGCTGTGGTGTTGGGAGGGGGTCTCGGCTGGGCCGCGGGGCCGTCGGGAAGGTGGCTTGCAGGGTCAGGTGGCTTTATGGCTCTTGCCTGCAGCGGAGTTTTGTCTTGGAGCACTGGGGTGGTTCTTGGAGCTCATCCCCCGGTGAGCTCGGTTCCTTGTGAGCTGCAGAATGGTTTAGGCTCGCGTGTGGCAGGATTGATTGCTTCTGGAGGGAACGAAGTTGCGAGCTCCGTCTCTGCTGTGACCAAACATGCTCCATCCCAAAACGTGGGCGTAAAGGTCTCGGCATCTGCTGGCCAGCTCTGAGCCAGGTCTGGTGGTGGCAGCTTCTGGTGAGGGGGCCAGGTGAAGTCCACTCTGATGCAGAACTGCTGAAATGCCTGTTAGGAGTGTGTGTGGGGGCCAGGAACACAACTTCCTGCACTAGGCTGGATCTGTAATAGCCTGTCCGTTTTCCATGGTATGTTATTTTAAATACAGCAATGCGCCATGTCTCTTCCTGACCTGTTCCTCCTGTCCTGCTCATTTCCAAATGTATGAGCAGTTGATCTTTAAATGGTTGCTCCGGTTCTGCCTATTCCCTCCTTAATCTGCTGCGCGTTTCTTGTCCCACCGTGGAGAGCAGGAAGCGTTGGTTTCTGGTGGGTGCCCTGTCCCCCCCGGTGGGATGCGGCTGGGATGCAGCTGGGATGCAGGGCTTGCTGACCTTGGGGAGCAGGTCTTCTCGGAGCGCTCCCTTCGCCTGCCTTGGTTCATAAGACCAAGCTAGGAGTGAACAGTGCTGACACCGGCTCACGGGTGTCACGGAGGAGCCAAGCTGTGTGACAGCTCCTCTGCTGTCTCAAGTCCCGTCTGTCTGCTGCCTGGAACTGGGATAAACTTGTCCAGTCACCATTTGGGCAGTGTATTGAAACAAGGGGTTGGGTTTGTGTTTGGAGTGGGTGGGAGGGAGCTGGTGCCTGTTGGTGGAACCGAGGAAGAGGTACTTGGAGCGAGTACAGTCTGTGTGAGTTACCGTGGGCTAGGATGGAACGATTAACCCCTTTGTGCCCGGTTTTTGCCAGAGAGGGGAGTGTGCGCCTGGAGCTGGCTGGCTGACCGGCTGTGGCTGTGTGAACATTGCCTGACTGCCCTGAGAAACCCTATGGGACTGGGCTGTAGGAAAAGCTTCAGCATAAAAGGGCTGTTGCACACGCTTGCTGGAGGAAGACACAGAAAGAAACCCTGGGTGTAGGAGACTCCAGCTGCTTACCTTTGTGCTGCTCCTCATTCCTTCGCCCCGCTGCCCGGAGGCAGCGCTGGGCTGCCTTGCTCATGCGGTTTGTGATTCAAGCCAAGCCCAGATGTTTTCGTGCCCGGTCTGGCCCATTTTCTGAGGATAATTTTGGATGCCTCAGTCCATTTTATTGTGGTTTCCTTAGCGTCTGGTCCAGCTGAAGCTAAGATGATTCCTGGCCTGATTGAATGCTCACAGGCAGGCATGGCAGCTTCTGCTTGATCCCTGCAACTGGTTCCTGCTGACTGCAGAGTGCTTGGCAGGAGAGCCACGCCGGTGACAACCTGAGGGTGGGTTCTGGGGCTGCTTTTCTTTTAGTGGAAAGTTCTACGGCATGAAGCTCAGAGGAGTCTATCTTGTGGCCAGGAGAGAGGTGAAAACTCGACGGATTCCTGAGGGGGTGGATCTGGCCTTGCTGACTGACCCAGCCTTCCACTCCCACTGAGCAGCAGGAAGGACATGGAAACCTTTTCGTACCAACTGTGGGACCTTTCCATCAGCATTATCATCTGTGCTGACAGGCTGATGACAAGAACTACCCAGGGCATCCAGGGTGTAGTGCCTTGTACCTTTGAGCATGCTTTTTGCTCCTTGTCTAGGAACAGTGTCCATAAAAGGTTATTTGTGGGAAGTATACTGACTGTTTTAACTCATCTCAGAGGAAAAAGACTATGCCAAATACTTCCTGACGCTGAAAAAAAGTGTTGTGGTCACCTGCTCTGTATGAACGAGTGCTGTCTGTCCTTGTATCCTATTCAGAATGGTCTCGTGCTCCGCTGCTTCCCATTAGTGAGGAGGGCTCTTGACCCAAAGCGTGTTTGGGCGCTTCCTTTTTCAGAAGCAGTTGGTGGAAGGTTATCTTCGACTTGTCTTCACTCTGTTCTGTCAACAGCGGTGGCTGGATCCTCTATGTGGAGATGTTGGACCTTGGGAATGCCCAGTGGGTGCATGCCATAAGCTCACTTTATTCAAGAGAGTATGGCTTTGCAGATAAGTTGCTCTTGGTCAGCTCTTCATGGAGAGATCCCAAGCTAGGCTTGGCTATAAAGAGAATTTTAACTTGCCTTTTACTTTGCATTTGGAGTTTGCAGCTGGAAGTATGTGCAAGGTCAGCTGTGGTAATTTTGCTGTGAAATAGTAATTTGATTGATTGCTTTTGGCATCTGTAACAGCAATTAAAACAGAAGTCTGGGTAAATATATGGAACAGTTCTCTGAAGATACACAAGCACAGTCAGGTTTGGCAAGGCCATGTGAGATGCATGAATCTGAAAGCTTACAGCTAAATAGGTGGAAAGGCAACACTTACAACAGCTTTGGAAAGAAGTGTCAGGACTGCATGTATTTGGAATAAATTTGATGTAGGGTGAGGTGACAAGATGCCCGGTTATTAGAGTCGGGGCTGCACAGTATGGCCACAATGAACGTCAGCTGGGACTATGAAAGGGTAGTTCTGTTACCAGAAGGGACACAGATGTTTGCCTGGGAGATCAAGATAGACACAGCTAAAACAACAACTGAGGAATGTCAGGATGGAGTAATTTGGAAAGGAAGATCTCAAGCTGTTCCAGCATGCAGGTTAGAGTGCTAGCTGGATGAGTGCGGGCAGGAGAGGCTGCCGCAGGTAAGACCTGGGCAGAATGGGGACCTGCGGAGCAGGCTGGGAGTGCAGGCAGAAATACCACTGCAGAGCTCTCGGCTGGAGAGAACACCGACTGCTCTTTACTTTGTGAGCTCCTTAAACTCAGCCTTGAGTTAGGGTCAGCTTAAAGTGCCGAGTGGCCTCCGCTGTTGCGTCGCTAGGTTTGACGTGGCTCCGCACAGCTCTGCGTGGTTCCGCTCTGCGTGCTGTCAGCAAGAAGACAGGTTGTGCACGACCCTGCCTGTGACGTGGCTTGGCCTTGCCACTGTTGTGTACTTCAGAGTACCACGGCCCTGGCCTCTGCGGACAGCCAAGGCCGAATGCTGTTGGGATGCTGCGGTGGTGCAGAGCCATCTCTGGGGCGCTCCGCTTTCCCGTGCAGCGGGGTGTTTGCTCCTTTTCGGGACTGCTAACCCTGTTTAGCTGCTTGGATTCTGAAGTAATGGCTCGTGAGAGAATCTGATGAGATGAAAGGCTGTCCGGTGACGCGTGCCTGGGCAGTGTTAGTAACTTCTGCTCTCGGTCTGCTCGCTCTGAAAATATTTGGCTAATTTGTATTTGGCTTCTTGGGCTCACTGGTGTTGGGGAGCAGTTTAGCTTTAAGTGGTACGCAGAACAAGAACCTGGCTTGCCAAAATGAAATAGATGGAAAAAATGCTTTTTTTTTTTTTTTTTTTTTTTTTTGTAGCTGACTTTTGTCGATGTGTGGGCTCAGTAGAATATTCTTGTGGTACAACCCTGTGAAAATAATTGTAGAGGCTCAGATTTACCCGGGCAGGCAAAATCCTGCTGGGATTAGTGATGTGCAAATGAGGGTCCTGGCTGGGGTGGGATAGCAGCAGAGATAAGGGTCACCCGGAGAGCCTGGCAGTGGGGGAGCTCTCAGCAGCACCTTCCATTCGCTCGCCCACTTCGGGTCCCAATGATCCGGCCTGATAACATCATAGGCTGAAAATAAAAAGGATTTGCACCTCTTAAGGTCCCTGCATGTGTGAAAACACAGAAGGAGACTGCAGAGAGAGCTGCTTGCTTAATACATTTGTAGGAACTAGACTACATTTTTACCTTTCAGCAGGGCTTGCTGGAGCGAGACGTGGCCCTTAAATGCTGTTCACATCATATAATCAGATGCTAGCTTCTCTCCTAAAGGGCAAAACCACCAAACTAAAACATCAAAGCCACCCAAAAAACCATGTAAGTCAAAGAAATCAGTGTTTAAAATTTATGTAAGGAAAAAAAAAGAGGGGAAAACCAGGAAAAAATTAACTTTTTGGAGGAAAAATTAGGACTTTTGGTGAGACCAAACCTAAAGATTTGCTTTCAGAAATGTTTGTTTTGTGTTGGCTGGTGGTGTTCCCCAAGAAACTTTTAACAGGCAATCTAGGTAATAGTTAATAAAAAGCATTTAAAAACCCTGATCTTAGACTGACAGTCCCTGCCCTCATTGAGAGCGTAACTTCAGCCGCCTCGGTTTTTGTGAAGAGTACACAGCGGGTCTCTAAGGTCACAGCAAAGGGTAGGGCAGGGCTGTGGGGGCCGCTGGGGACAAACCCTGACGGCCCCTCCGCCTTCTGCGGGACTTGACGTAGGTGCCGTGGTGCCGGTGGCTGGTCCCAGTCCCTGCAGTGGTGCCGGTGGCTG
>JANVCC010000118.1:570538-599730 GCA_025345505.1 Todiramphus chloris collaris | reverse complement strand
GGGCTGGTGGCTGTGTTGCCTGGGCTCTGGGTTCCCTGCCCCATGGCTTGTGCAGCAGGCCTGGCTGCCATCCGAGCTCTCCCTCACCCTGGGTTGCTGTCGGGCCATAAAGGAATGATTTGGCAGGAAACAAATAGTTTTCTTAGTAAGAAAAGAGAGAGCAGTTTATATTTGCTGTCAAAGTGGAAAAGATATCGGCATTTTTGGGGTAGATTCTTTAAAGCGTTGGTACTTCACGAATACAGACCATGAGAATTCTTTCAGTTCTTTTATGTACAACAGTCGGCTGTGCATCAGTGTGTTAAGCTGGGTGTCCTCACCAAGTGTTCTACCTGCCACGTGATTCAGGGGTTATTGTTCATTAAGGCTTCTGAAAACAGTTTGACCCCTTGCTCCTTTGGCATCCACAGCTGGCTGCAGCATAGACTCTGGAGCAGGGCTCGGGCATCGTCTGCACTGCCCAGCAGGCTTGTTTGGAAACCTGTTGGCTGCCACTCGAAGAGAGACTTTTCCACTGTGACCTATAGTAAGTGTCAGGTTTTCTAAGGGTGTGCTTTGTAGGAAACAGTTAAACCCAAATGATCTTTTCACTGTAGGTGGCTGAAATTCACAGCTCCTGTGTCCCATCTCCGGCACCCAGCGCGGGTGGGAATGGCATCGCCTTGGCAGTGCCTGCTGCTGGAACCCTGCTCCTTGGGACCGTGGAATTGCCATCGAGTTACAGTAAACGCTGATGTATCTAGAAAGGAAATGTGCATTATTTGCTGGTTGCTTTCTAGGTCCTCGTTTTTTACCCAAATTAAATCCCAGTCCTCCCCTTTGGAAAAAGTCCGTATGAATTCCAAGTCCAGAAGGTAACTGGGTATCTTACAGATCTCTAGTCCGTAGGAACTCGCTATGGAGTCATAGTAGAGAGTGTTATTTACATTAAAACCTACGTTTTCTTTCTCTCTAAGCAAGTAGTAAGTGGAAGAGATGTGCTTGCTGGTGTCACTAGAACTGGTTTTTGTTCTTACGTGTGTGTGTCAATACTTGCTTTTTAGAAGTATTTGTTTATTTGTGTATTTAACCAATGGAAACAGGACTCTTACACTCGCCCCCTGCTGCGCCTGCAGTTTGCAACTGGGATAAGCTGAGCGTGAACTGTCTGTGCGGTCTGGTGCTGTCGCCCAGGGCACGGCGGGGCAGCAGATGCCCGGAAGAACCAGAGGAGCACTTTGGAGCTGCCGGCTGCTGCGGCTCCATCCCTGCCCAGCACCCAGGGTGGCCCTGAGCAGGGCTGGTGCCCGGTGGCACCCCTGGAGAGGGACGTCCCGTGCCCCGGTGCCACGGCTGCCAGCGATGGAAGAGGTGCGCAGCGGACGCGGCACGCCCCGAGCAGAAGGGCAGCTCCCGAGGGCTCGGGACACCTCTGCCGAGGCTCCGGCGGGATCTCGGCTGTCACAGCAGCGCTCTGGGTAGTGGGTCGCCTTGCCTGATCCCACCCAAAACAGTCTCTCGCCTGGGAGCAGGGGTTAGGGGTTTAACGTGCCTTTAATGTAGTGAAGAGTTGTATTTTTCACTTTCAATTTTTAAATTGGGTGCCCTTGCTCTCAAATAATTTTTTCAGGAAGATCAGTACTCTGCAAAGGCCAGAGGCTCCCTCCCAGCTCCTTCCCTCCTCCAGTCTCCCAGCCCCAGCGGTCCCAGCTGAAGTGGTGTAACTGGGCTGTGCAGGCAGCTTGCCAGAAGCCCGAGAGCTGTACCCAGTCTGCACAGACACGGCACAGGGTTTTCGTTGGTGATAAGTACAGGCAGGGTGGGTGTTTGGAGGCTGCTGTAAGGATGCACAATGCTTCTCCGTGAAAGCAGACAAAATACTCTCTGAGGCTCTTGGAAAAGTGAGTGGCTACAGGAATGAAGTTGCACAGAAGCAGGGTTTGAAGTGTTAGTGTTTGGCTTTTTTCTCCGAGGCCTGTGCGTGCCGTGCAGACACGAGGTCTGTCAGCGGTCTGACTTTATGGCTGTTCCGTTTGTAATAGGAAAAGCCTCTTCACAGATGCACCCCGTGCAAAGAGGCTTGCCCAGGTTGCTGCTGGCTAGTGCAGGGCTGAGCGCAGAGCGCTCGGCAGCCTTGCCACAGGCACTGGGTGAGCTGTTCATGGCCAGGGGGACCAGGATGGGGACCTGGGCTGGAGAAGCCTCGGACCCAGCTCTCGCCAGTCCCCACCAGCCAAGTCACTGAGGTGGCTTCCCGTCGGTGTGCCCTCCTCTCCGGGAGCTGCCAGGCAGGGGAGGCAGGCCAGCCTGTCTTCTGGTAGGTGCACCTCACGCAAAAATTTGGTGTGGTTTCAGGTGTGTTGCTCAGTGAAGCCACCCTTGGGCTTTATGTCGATGAGGAACTCTGGAAAAGCTTTGGATGAGGGATCACGAACTACTGTTACTGTTCTTTCCATTACTTTTTTGCTTTTTTGATCCCTCTGGTGAGGACTGGTAAAAATCCTCCTACTTGTCGATGAGCTGCCGTCTGTCCCAAGCCCTGCTGGCCTGGGTCTGCGGGCAGGCCTGGGCTGGGAACGCGGGGGCATGTGGCATCGGAGCCTGGGGAGCTCATCTACCATCCCGACTGCCTCGCCACTGGCCAGCTCTCCTGCGAGGTTGTTTCTCTCTTTGGGGTGACAGTCTGGATTTCCTTCCTCCTCCTCCCCCCAGGGAGAAATACAGGCCAGGGGCTCACACCATGTGTATGTGTGTTGGGGTTTGTACCGAATTGCAATCAGCTGTTTGAAAAGAAAGCAAATAGGGATGTGAGACTTGCAGAGTTTTCCTGGTTTCCATACTGCTGTCCGTTCCCTGGGTCTTGAATTCCTCCTCTCTCACCAGCTTGTTTCTCGTGTTCAGCCTCCTCTCCCCGCAGCACGGAACCAAGCTGCGGGCAGGTTCCCCTGTGGCTTTCCCTGCTTCAGCCGCATTTGTCCCCGGACGGCCCGGGCTGGGGGCCGTGCAGTTGGTGGGGGGCTGCCTTGTGTGCGGGTTGGGGTGTGCAGGGGCTCCCACCAGCAGAAAACGGATGCTGTAACTTTTTAGTTGGGCAGGAAGGATGCAGAGATGAGTTAGAGAGCCACAGAAAACCTGGCAACCGTTCTGCCTGTCAGCAGCTCGCTGCTATCTAGTATCTCAACCCACTTTGGGGTATTACAAGATTTCTGGTCTCTCGTAACGCCCTTTTCCCTCGCGCTCGGCATCCCCACCGTCCGAAGGGCTCTGGGGCCGGCTGGCTGCCCGTCCCCGCCAGGCTCGCTCTGCGGCTGCGGGCCGGCATCGCTGAATCACAGCCGTCTGCCTCCGCTCTTTGAACCGCTGCTGTGTTGCAAGAGCAAGGCACGGCTGGGGAGCCACCTCTGCCTGGGCTTGCAAGGAGCTCCCGGGTGTGCTGCTGTAAGGTGTCCAGCCTGGGGGCTGCGGGGGACGGCGGCTCTCGGGTCCTGCCGCTCCCCCCAGCGCTGCCGGCCCCTCCGATCCTCCTCGGACCCGGGGATCGCTGCTGCTGCTGCTTTCAGCTCCCCACCTGCGTTGCTCCGTGCCCACGCTGTGTGTAGCCTCTCTTCCTCGAGGTGCCATGAGCGCTGGCGGTTAAATGTTGGCACGTATGAAGAACACGCCGGTGTGTCTGAAGAACGAGGAAGGCAAAGTTACGTGGATGTTGGGAAGTGAGAATTTTGCTCCTGGAGGTTAAGCAGCGAACGCTGCCCGGTCCTTTCTGTGAAGACTGGAACTTGGAATGCTTGGCTTCAGAATTCTTGTTATGATAACAGTGGAATGTTTCATATTCTGCAAAACCAATCCACGCCAGGACAAATACAGGGGTAAATGCTTGGCTTTTGTCACCAAGCATTGAAGCAGCCCGCTAATGACGCGTAAAGGGAAGGTCTCTGAAAGCAAAATGGCAATGTCACATTTGTTTTCAAGTCTCACCCACTTGGCTAGAGTTATATCTGGAAAATGAAGAGAAATACTTAGACATGAGAAGAATCGTAATGACTCGGTGCCTTGGTCGAGGCGAGTAACGTTGGTTTGCATACACTGCTTGTCGTTGCTTTTGACTGAACTTTATGGTGTGCGGTGAGGCCAAAGAGCCTCTGCAGGAACCGGGCAGCGCGAGACAGACGAGCCTTTCTGAGTCACCTGGCCTTGCGTGTTGGGTCAGATCCTGGTGTAGACTGATGGTGGTTGGTCTCTATTCCTTGGTGACAGTGATCGTTTAAATGTGGAGCTGGAGGAACTGCAGAAGAGCTTCTGTTCAGAAGCCTGTTAAACAGTTCTTATTTCACAGTGAAAAGAGGAGTGATTATTTTCTTGTCAGAATCCGGGAAAAGCCTTGAAATACACAGGAGACTTCCCTCCTTTATGTGCTGTTTTAGAGGGAGCACGCTCGCCCAGCTGTAGTTCCCCGACCTCACGGCAGGGAAATAAGCTGGGCCGCTGAAAGGAAAACCCTTGGCAAAGCAGATGAACTGGGGAAATGGCTCTTCTGAGAGCGGTGTCTCCCCCACACACAGCTTGCTTTTCTTTCTCGCCACTGAGCAGTGGTTTCGCTGGTTGAAGAAAGTTATTCAGAGTTTTCTGTCTGAGACCTTTGCTGTTTCCCTTCAAAGCCCAAATAATACACAGTTTGACAGACATCTTTTCAGTCCACAGTAACTGAACTTTGTAGTACCTGACTGAAAGAGCAGTATCTCCTGCTTCATGGGCCTGCTTGGTGCCGAAGGGGTTTGCGCTTTCCTACTAGCATGCCTCTCTGTACTCACTGTAGTTGCACACGATGCTTCTGTGACCAAAACCGATCAGATTTAAGAAATTGCAATAAATGATGGCTTTTATGAATGAAGGAAATGACTCGGGGAAACAAGAGACAGAGAGACCAGTCCCCCTTGCTGTGCTGCGTCCCGTGCGCGGCATTGACGAGGGTTGTTGCTAAACGCTGGTTTGAGGCGGTTCTGTTTTAAGCCCTCGCTGAAGGTGTCCACAGCTCTCACGTCTCGTCTCTTTCTGCAGCTCTGCGATGGTGGATGGAGTTATGATTCTCCCCGTGCTGATGGTGATGGTGTTGCCCTCCCCGAGCTGGCAAGGTGAGTGGTGGCATGCGTGCTGGGCGGTCACGGCTGCAGCCCCTGCTCGTCTCACGGGCGCCTTTGTGTCGGAACGCTTGCCGTTCCATCCCGCGTTGCTTCAGAGGGGAGTTGTTGCCTGTTTGTGTACACAGTTTATAGGCTGTGCAGTTGGCACGGGTCTTGCTGGGGCCTGGGGAGGGAAATGGGAGATGGGATTTGAATGGCAGGTCACTAGGGCGTGTATCCAGCGGGTCTTTCTGCTCCCTGGGCTGAGCTCCATTTGTGCTGCTCACATTCTTACACGTGAAGGCTTTTCTCTGGGCAGGCTCTTTGGAGTACTCAGCATGGTGTTTGATGGCTTTTCCATCATTCCTTCAGTGAGGCCTGTGGAGATGTAAAGAGACTTCTCCATGAGGTGTTCGTGCAGCTGCGTGCACACGAGGATTTTGACATGCAGTGCCTTGGCAAAATGGGAGCAGGGTGTTTCCCCCACCTCGGAGCCCCAGGGATGCTTCATACGGGGGCCTTCTGGGTGTTCTGGGAGATGACCTGGAAGATGCAGACTTCCTATTTCGGAAACAGCCTCTTAAAATTGTTGATTAAAGGTTTTCTGTGAGTAACTTGGTTTTCTGAATTTTAAATTCTAAGTGGCTTGAGAGGTGTCTAGTGTTTGTTATGGCCATCTCTGCTCTTTTCTCTTTACCTTGGGAAGTCTTTCTGAACCGCTCTGCTGCAGTGCATTTGTTTTCAAATGCCGATGCAAATAATAAAAGGCAGAACATGTTAAGCGGAGTGTTAAAACGGACGGTGGGAGGCGAAGAATGAACGCTCCAAAGTCTGGTGGCTGGCTTCAGTCATGCCTATGCATAGGAAATTGAGACAAAAGAGAGGAATGGAGGAATGTTGGATGAATGTTTATGGAAATACATTAACCTGCTGATCATATTGATACAGTGCTGCCTTGGAGTAGGGTTTGGTAGCAGTTATCACACTGACTCTCAAAGTGCAGCCATCTGCTTCCCACGGATGGTTTTTCAGCTTTCAGAGCTTCTAATAAAAACCTTAAACCACCTGCCTTTCACATCCTGAACATGAAGAGCAGAAACATGGGGGAAAGGCGGATGTTGCAGTGTGAGGTTCTGGGTGACTTTTCTCTGCGATGTGTGGAACCGGACACTTGTGCTGCCTGCCTGGTCAGCGTTGGGGCAGGAGCATCACCCTGCCTTGCCCTGCTGGAGTTGTTCAGTTTGAGTTACTGGACCTGACCCTGCTTGAAAGGAGGATGGTTTGAGGGCTTAAACATTAGCTTTTTCTTGAAAGTGATCAGCAAGAGAAGAGACACTAAATCCATGACTTCTTTCTTTTCCCGACTGCCTATGACACTAATGCTGGAGGCTCCTCGCCTGGGAGCACAGGCAGGGCTGGACCAGATGTGCTGCTGGAGCTGGCTTTGGACAGGCTTCGTGTGGGGTAGGGATGTGTGAGCAGAGATGTGCAGATGTTCCTGCTTTCTGTCATCTGCCCGTGCTGACTGGACGTCTACAGAGAACCGAGTTTCCTGTTGGCGACGTGGAGCTGCCGTGCCGAGGGAGAGCTCGTCCAGTAGAACTTTTTAAAGAGCTCTGTGTCTCTTTAGAGCTCCTGGAATGACTTTCTAGAAGATGTGACAATCCTGCTGGGCTTGCTTTATTCCTTCTCTTCTCCCCTCACGCTTCCTATGGTGGGTTTGCTTTTTCTGTGAGCAATTACTTGTCTTAACGCACGTCAACAGTCCTGCTCTTGCCTCTCATCACGTTTGCCGGTAGAAATGCTGTTCTGCTTCCTTTGGAAAGAGTTCCCTACTTCCAGGCTGGTTGTAGAGGAGGTCTTCGGGGAGGCAGGAATACCTGGTGGACTGCTCGGCACGTTTTCCACGTATGTCTCTTCATCAGGCTTTGGCTTCCTCTCCAGTCACCGTCATAGCAACAGGAGCGCTCACCCCTTTGGTCCCGGAGTGTCGAGTGCTTGAGAGCCAGCGGCCCGTGCTGGGGCCGAGGGGCAAGGCCAGGAGGCAGGCCTGGGTTTGAGTGCTCCGGAGATCCTTCGAGGGGGTGGCAGTGGATCCTCTGCTGACAGGCCTGGCGCATCTGGGGGGGTTTTCCCCAGGGATTAAAAAGCTGATGTTTTGGGGAGCACGATTATTTTCTTTCTTACCTTTGCACAAAATAACGGCAAAAAGCATCAAGGCTTCGGATTATTTTCCCTGTGTTTTTTATCACAGATCAGTCTGGTTTCTTTCACTTGGATCTGGACCAGGTGTGGTTTGTTTTGGTGTTTGGGTTTGTTTTCTTTTTCATTTTGGATGAGTGAAAACTGTCTGGGCGAATGTGTGCTTGGGGTTAGCCTTCAGGGTCAGACTCTTGACTACCTCTGCATTGCCCTATGGCTTCAGAAGATGAGATTAAACATGATTTAAAACAAAAAGGCAGCCCTACAATCTAACCCAAGAAATCAACCCATATAGAATTCTAAACCATGTCACTTCCCCACTTGAGCTTCCAGAAAATCCTTTTATTCTACAGGTTTGTTGCAGCACTTACTTCTGTGATGCCTGTATTTATTATCCCTGTAAAGTAGGGGAGGAGGCTTTTCTTCGTTTCTTGAGAAGCTCAGCTCTGGCTGAAGCCAAGCTCCTTCAAATGATGCAAAACCTGTGCTTAAAGTGGGGGGTTTGTGCTTGTGAGCACGCTGATGTGGTTTCTGACCCCGATGGCAGGGTCAGAGCAGGGTGCACCACGTGCTGCGGACTGTCGGTGTCTGTAGCACTGCTGCTTTATCTGCCTTAGGGGGGTTTGTGGTCTGGGCAATGATAATAAGGCTAATCAAGTGTTTCTCAGTGCTGGACAATTGAAAGGCTTTTGCTAAACTAGTAAACCCGATAGAACATAAATGATTATAGGCAACCACCAGGGCGGGGGGGGAGTCCCTGTGATCCCTGGAGGGGTTTCCAAGCCCCCTGTGGAGCTGTGGTGCTGAGGGACAGGGGGCAGTGGTGCCCTGGCACTGCTGGGGGAACGGTTGGGCTGGGTCATCTGAAAGGTCTCTTCCAACCAAAATGATTCTGTGATTATTATTATGGCTGTTGTATAGTGGTTATTGCTCTATGCATTGAGAAAGAGACAATAAAGCTTGGAATGGTGTAGTTGTCTCTGCAAGCCTATGGCTAAGAATCCTAAAGGGAGCTAACCCCTGAAGAGGGGCTGTCTAATGTACAATTCAACGGACTCTAAAGGGATGTTCATTTTTCGGAGTCTGCATTCCTTCACTTGGTTGTGATATGAAGCCCTAGCAGATCCCACTGCCCTGCCCTCTTAGTCACCCAAACAGAATATTGCCGCTATTAAATATTTCAGCCTTCCAGCGCGACGTCCCTTCTCCCCGCTAGAGACTGGCACTGTCTCTGCAGTCGGCCTGGCCTGCGCTTGGTACCCGTGCTGGTCGGAGGTGTTCCCTCTGGCAGGGGCTCTCCCCTGGCAGGCAGGCCCGCTGGCAGCCGGGCTCCGGGCCGGGAAGCTGGGAGCCGCTGGGGCCGAGGGCTGGGATCGGCCGGGCCGTGTGCCCGAGGTTAGCTGGTGACCGCAGCGTCTGTGCATGTTCAGTATGCGGCTGCCGAGGCACAGCTGCGGGGACGGTCCGCGGGGACCTGCTCTGCCCGCTGCCCTCTGCCCGGCCCTCTCGCTCCTCCGGCCCGTGCTTCACCTCGGGAAGAGGAACCCCTTCTCCGGAGCTGTTCCTCTGCAGCTGTGACCGTTACAGTTGCATCTCGGTGAGTGCAGGGCTAGTTTGTGTAAGGCCCCTTTGCCTCTGCCCAGCCTCGGCCACCCAGCCTCTTTCTCCAGCCGCATCCCCAGGGTCCTGCGCTGCCACGTCGGTTATCCCCCCGAAGACTCGCTCGCCTGCGTGCGCCAGATGCACCTTCGCTCTGGTTCAGCTGTGCCCGTCTCGAGCTGCGAGGGAACTTGGGCCTTGGCTTGACTCGATGATCCTGCCGGGTCCCTTCCACGTGAGATGGTGTGTGATCCTGTGGGATTTCCAAAGGGAGGGTATGCAGGGGGGCTGCCTTCCCGGGAGGAGAGCCTTTGACAGTGTTCAAGCCCTTCTTTAAAAGGCACGTGTAATGTAATTAAAGTCTGCATCTTTAGTAGGAAAAGTAAAACTCTTACTGTATATGTTTTTACTTTTTTTATGCTTCTTAAAATTACTTCATTCTTTGCTGACCATATCACAGAGGGAGTTTTTTGAGTCCCTGGCAGCTGAAGAAGTGGTGTTGCAGTGGTGCCAAGAAGAGAAGGTGGCCAGGTGCCTGTTGTAGCAGCTGTTTCGATGGCAAATGAGTCGCTCTTCTACATGTGAAGAGACCACCTCAAAGTTAAGATGTTACCAGAAACACCTCTAGTCTATTAATCCCTGGAGAGAAGAAGTTTGGTCTTTTCACAGACAGTTACCAAAGTTTACAGTCCCGGAACCGGATATAGAACATGAAATAAAACTGGCTACATTGGCAAGTGGCGGTACGAAACAAACCTCCTATAGCAGCAAATAACTTGCCTTTATTTCCCTGCATCCACCATTACGCAGCATTCCCAGTGTCCGTCCGTGCGCTGTCTGGCGGGATTGGGCTGGGCTGGCCGGGGCCCTGGGGCACTGCCCAGTGTGCCAGGGGCTGTGGGGTTAAACGGGGCACGGCGATCGCTGAGCAGAACGTGCAGAGCCTGGGGTGTCCAGGGCCGGGTTCTGTCAAACACCCTGCAGAGCCTGGGGTGTCCCGAGCCGCATTCTGTCAAACACCCGTGTCCTGGGAGCCGGCACTCCGTGCTGCTGTCGCTTGGAGGGTCAGCAAGCAAGCACAACAAAGGAGCTTCAGTTTTGACACTTTGGTAATAACGAGCTAATAAGCTAGTTAATGAGGAGCTGATGCGAATCTCCGTGCTCTCGTGTGGCAAGTCGGGTTTGCGTATGCGCGTACACAGTAGGTACGGGCCAGAAGCGCAGCAGCGAGTCTCTGCGTCCCAAAGCAGCAGTGCACGCCGTGAACGTGTCGGGGTAACGGGAGTATTTTTAAGCTTGGCTCCTTGCCCACGGCAGTGCCTCTGATACAGCTGTAGTTGTCCTGCCAGCCTTCCGCGCCCGGAGCTGCTGTTGAGGAGCTGCTTACCCTGGAGCATCGCTGCGGGGCCGCTTGAGCTGCTCCAGCCATCGCCTCTTGAATGCGACGGGCCCCTGGCATTTGGTGATCATGTCCATCCCGCAGACCTGCTGGCACAGCCGTGCTGCTGAGAGCCGAGAAGTGTCGCCCAGCCCAGCCCTGCCCCTGCGGTGGGACAACAAAACCAGGCTTCACAAGCGCAGCTGGTTTCCCGCTGGGGAGCTGCGGCCGGGCCGCTCTGCGTGGGGCCCGTGTCCCGTTGAGTTGTGCGTGTGCACCGGGGCATCGCCCTGGCTGTCGGGGCTCGGGTGCTGGCCTGCAGCTCTGCTGGAGCTGGGGCCCTGCAGGGGAGGCACGGGAGGACATGGTCAGTGCTCTGCCTGGTTCTGCAGCCAGAGGAAGCCTTCCTGTTTGGGGAAAGCCCAGCCTGCTCTTGAAGTGAGTGTGGCTCTGCAGGAGCATTAACCAGGGAAGGGATGGCAGGTACGTGGTAATCGTGGGGTGGGAAGGGCCCTCTGGAGATGCTCTGGTGCCACTCCCTGCTCCATCCAGCAGGGGCACCCAGAGCAGGGGCCCAGCAGCGCAGGGTCCAGCCGGGGTGGGAATCTCTCCAGAGAAGATGCTGTGGATCTGGAAAACTAAGTAAAGAAAGGAGCTGTTTGGAAACAAGGAACAGCAACGGTCATGAGGGAAAGTGTCTCTGGTTCCACCCCAGGAATTCTTCACCAGGAAGGTTTCATTTTTACAGCAGACAGTTGATCCATATCAGTCCGTGGGCACAGCAGGATCTGCAGCAGCTCCCATGTATGCAGCCAGTGTTGCCTTCTCTTCGTGCTCCAGTAAACGGGTCCCCAGCCGAGTGCCAGGTCAGGTTGCCCACCCTGCCCTCTGACTGGAGAGATCCCCTCGGAGGGCAGGTGGCACCGCGGTTCTCCGCGTGGCAGGGGTCTCGGGGTTGCTCTGCAGGGGCTGAGGAGCTGCCTGCAGCTGGCAGTTGGTACCTGGGCCCGCTCAGGGATCGCAGAGCTCCTCCGAGAGCTGGCACCGGTTGGGGTTTGCTGCTGCTTTTGGGGGAGGAGAAGGGGTGGAACTGTGATTATAGCAAGTTTTGGCGTTTGTTTTTTGGTTTTCTTGTTCAAGTGCCATAAAATCATCGAAGCTTTTACTCGGTGTGCGTATGAGTGGGCCCGTGTGTAGCAGCGCTTGAAATCAGTGCGACGACACTGTCCGATTCCGGGATTCTTTCCCTAATTTAGTTGTTGTTAGTGGTTCCAACCTGGAAATCTCTGTTTCTGTATTTACTCGCTGTGGGAGGAGGGGAGGCAAACAAAGCGGAAGACAAACTTGCGTTGTGTCCCCAGTGGGCTGACTCTGTGGCTGGCTCGCAGTGCCACACGTGGTATGCTCCGCTCCTGTTTGGGAGTATCCGCTGTATTTCTGGCTGGAAATTTCTCTCGTGTTAGCCCCTGGAGCTGGAAGGGAGGCTCTGTACCTGCTGGCAGCGAGTGCTGCTTCTCTCCTTGCTCGTTATCTCCATGGTTACTGTGGCGTGCAAGGTGCTGCTCAAAGGCTTCTGCTCCTGGGAAGGAGATCCAGATGTGTTTTGCAGTTAAACCTGTTGAATCCTGGGGAGCCGTGGCCACTGCACATTTAAATGGCTGTAACTTGATTTACTTAGTCTTTTCCCTAAAGCTTAAGGAGAGAGATCTCCATGTAGAAATCAAATGTGGTTTAGCAAACCTGTTTTACATTTCCACTGTTGGGTTTTTCCTCTGCCCAGCATCCCTGTGTCTGTGACCCTCCCAAGCTGTAGACCCACAGCAGGGTATTGGTGAGATGTGATGTAAAATGTCACTGGCCTCTTGAAATCTGAGTGGCTGGAGCGGGCAGATACGGCTGGTATTTCTTTGATAGTGCAAGCTCCTGTCTTTGTCTTGCTGAAACAGCTAAATTAGCATCGTTAGCTCCTACTTGGTGGTTCTTTGGCACTAGCTGCAAGTAATATTTCTTCCCTTAAACAGAAGGGTTTATTATCTAGTGATTTCATTATCTCTCCGCTGAGGATGGTGTTTTTTCCTCAACTCTCCCCTTCTGCAGACGATGAACGGAAGCTAAACTACGAATGCGTGTGTGAAGGCATGTCCTGTGGGAATGGAGATCGTTGCCAAGGCCAGCAGTGTTTTGCTTCCCTGAGCATTAATGACGGCGCTAAGGTTTACCAGAAAGGCTGCTTCCAAGTCTACGAGCAAGGGAAGATGACGTGCAAGACGCCCCCGTCTCCTGACCAGGCTGTGGAGTGCTGCCAAGGGTACCTGTGCAACATGAACATCACCGCGCAGCTGCCCTCCTCCAAAGGTGGGAGGTTAACTGACAAAGAGGGAGGGCTCGGCTGTCCCGTGCCATGGCAGCGAGATGGCTCCCGTGCTAGGAAGGGTTTAACCAGCACAGCACGGCCCTTCCTGCTCCCTTCCCTGCTCTGGGGGCCCTGGCACAGCCCGATGCCCGCAAGTTGGGTGATGTGCCTCGCTGGCTGGAGGGGGCAGCGTGCCCGTGGTCAGGATGCAGTTCCTGCCTGTGAGCGCTCGGTGCGGTCACGGCCGGGTTTGGGGGTAGCTCTGGGGTGGTTCTGCCAGCTCTGCAGGGACTCATATGTATATTTTTTTTTTTTTCCCCTAGGGCAAACCTTTCAAGGAGAAGCTGCAGGTTACAGCGTGGAAACACTAATCATTGTTATACTGGCTCCTGTGGTAGTGTTGCTAGTTTTTTCTGCAGTAGCTGTGCTGATCTTCCGGAGGATACAGAAGAACCACATGGAGAGGCTCAACTCGAGGGATGCTGAATATGGCACAATTGAGGGACTCATTGCATCAAACGTTGGAGACAGCACGTTGGCAGTAAGTGACCTGTGTGTGGGGAAGGCTCGTGTGAGCTTTCTTTGTGTCCCAGCTCCCCCCTCGTACCCTCCAGATGGCACTGGCAGGACCTTTTGCTGCCAGGGGATGCCAGGTAGCATCGGGGCTTCTGTGGTGACATTCCTGTGCTCCCAAAGCTGCAGTTTAAGTGAAATTTAAACCAAAGAGCTTCTGCAGGTATAGCTCCAGGTTATAGCTCCTCTGACCTGGAGAACTGCTATAAGCTAGAGTTTGTTCCTCCAAGAGATGTCTGAACAGCAAAACAGAGTCCCAGCTGGTTGTTGGGGAGCCTGAAAGTGATGTGAAAGGTGTAAAAAATGCACTGCATCCTTGATACACAAAAGACGGCCCAGAAGGTTGGAAAAGATGTGATGCTAGTGGAAGAAAATACAGATATTTGTAACTTTTTACAACTTCAAACCCCGCTCCCAAGGTCTTAGCAGAAGTGCTCTTGGATGACTAGTGAACGAGTGAAATTTTGTTGACAGAAGAGCGGTAGGAATTTGAGGAAATGACAACTGCTCACTTAAAATTCAGTGTTTAAAGTGTGTTCTTGTTGACACAGTCTCTGCCAAACCAACTGACACAGGGGAGCGTTTCCTTTGTGAAGACTGAACCTATCTTGCTCTTCCACTCTGGGCCAGAAAGCCAGTGTTGCCCGCAGCTTTCCCATGGTTCCCTGAAACTCAGTCAGGCCGCAGAGGCAGCTCGAGTGTGTGTTTCTGAAACCAACTCAAAGAGGAGAAATTCTGCCTCCTTGCATTTCTGAGATAAAATCTCCTCAGCATTAAGAGGCTGGAAAACCCTTGGGTGCTTTCCTGCCATAATGTGCTCTCAGTGCAGGGTTGAAAAGAGGCTAAAGAAAAATGGTCCATGGCACAAAGATTTTCATTACCGTGCTACTGAATACATTGGCTGGGTGTTTTCTTTCTGTGTTTTGCACCGTGTTTCTCTCTGTAGGAGAGAGAAACTGAAATAGTTATTTCTTTAAGTGAGGCATAACCTTTATCCTTCTGAGAAAGCGTTGGTTGCCCACAACTAGGGGAGCAGTTTTGACTACATCGAAAAAATACCTGAGAAAATGGTTGCGTGTCCTCACGTGGAAGTCGCCTGCTGCTTTGCAGGGCCAGCTGTGGGACTTTATTAAAAGAAAGATCTCTGGGACTGCTGGGAAAAACAAACACAAGGAACTACTTGTGGGCACTGAAAGTGATTTCTGTGATCTCTGTTTTGAGGCAGAGGTGTTTCTGGAAAACACTGCTGTGAAAAAGTGCTGGAAGAGCCGTGGAAAACGCTTTTGTTCACAAGGCAGTGTGTCCTGACAAAGCCTTCAGGGCCTGAGATGGACAGTGAGGGATGCCTTGGGAGCAGGGAAGGTCCTGCTTGAAGGAAGGATAGGTTCAAACTGAGTTATCAGACTCCTGCTCATCCAGATGCCCCCATACGTGTTTTTGAAACAGCCTGTGTGGGGAAGGAGTAAGCCAGTGCTTTAGCCAGGAGGAAGAGCAGGGTTCTGATATCCCAGTGCCCCTGTATACCTCTTACATCTAATGCTCCTATACATCTGCTGCCCCCGTTCACTTGTAATACCCTTAGAAAGCACGCTGCTTTTGGGCACAGTCAGACAAGAGTACAAATCTAGAGGGGACTGAGAGTGGCCACTCTGACAGCAGGGGTTTGGCTTCCCTGGAAAGAAGGAGCGATGGAAATTCCCTCCCTCCCTCTTTGAGCTTGAAATCTCCCGGTGCTTCGTGTACCTGCAGGGGTACCTGTGTGTGGGGCAAACTGCAGCACCTTTCCATGCTGCTCTGCTCTTTTGCCTCAGCTGGGCCCTGTATAAACCATACTTGGTAATGATTTGGTTTTCTGATTTTTTTTATTTTATTTTATTTCATTTAGATGCCTTTTGCTCTCTACAATTAGCTCACAAGGCTTAGTTCTACATTACTGGTTTAAACCAGCCAGTTTTGCTATGTTCATCATGAACTAGGCCTGTGTGTGACTGGTTATCTGTCTTTAAGCACTGCCTTCCAGCTTTTACCAGCTCTTATCTCTTATCACCACAAGACCATTTCCATTCCATTTGCAAACCTTTTGCACTTCAAGTCATTTAATGTTACCTGGAAACGGTGATAAAACCTGAGAAAAATAAATCAAAATTCTTCTTAAAAGGAGTTGGAGGAGCTGCGAACTGTAGAGGTTTGGCCTAATGGGGCTGGTTTGTTCGGGGCTCTCAGACCCTCTTAGCTCTGTGATGTCAGTGGCACGGGACTGCTGGTGGCACACAAAGTTCATAGTGTTTTTAAATGTTCATCTAAACAATAAGACTGTCTCAAATTCCATCTTTTTCTTCTCCATTGTGTGTGTTAAATCGCTGCTTTTGTTACATACGAGATTCGTTTGAATTTAGGATTAGTCTTCATAGTGTGGCTAATGCTTAAAGCCCTAAGCTCCCTAATGGGGAATGGAAAGAGCTGGGGCCTCTTCAAGTCTTGTTTTCACAGTCACTGCAGATAAGTTCCTGGGTTGTGGTGGTTTTTTTCTTACCCCTCTGATACAAGCAGGCAGGAAAAAGAGCTCTCGGTTTGTATCGAGAAGCGAAACAGCAGCCTCCTGTCATTCTTAGATTAGCTTTTTTCTCGAGCGCTCATTAGAAAATTGTTAGGAGAAATGAGATTTCAATGGATCTGGTTAAAGCCCAGTAGGGCACTTAACTGGAAATACTGGAAAGTTGATTTGCTTATGCTCCTTTTATCCTATTGTCCTTTGTAAAGGGAAGAAAGTCCTGTAATACACTTGCTAATGCTTTGACCTGGTACAGAAGTCCTCGCCATAAAAGCAGCTGGGTATTAGCACTTGCAAAGGCTAATAGGATTTTAACCTTCACTTAAAATCCTGCTCGTGATTTTTCATAATCTTACAGTTTAAACTCTGTGTTCCGTGCACTAAATATACCTGAAACTGAAAAAAAAATGCAGGAAAGACTTTTTATGGAAAATTGTCTGGAGTGTGAATGACAGGTCTAGTGTGGGTGATAGGGGCAATGCTCCTGTCACCGTGTTTGTTTCAGAGGTGTTCTTAGTTATTTATAACTGAACTCGGATCTTGGAATACTTTGGGCCAAAGCTTCCCGTGACTGTCACCTCCCACAAGTAACAGGTTTTGTTGGTGGTGGTGGTGGTTTTGTTTGGTGTTTTCCCCTGGAGGGACTGTTGATCTCATGCGGTTCAGCTGCTTCAGGGAAGGAGACTTACACTACAGTATTGGGGTGTTGTCTTTGAAAGAAGTTCTAGTTGGGGCAGGGATGTGAACTATACTGGAGAGCCCCCCGTGGTGCCAGCCTTGCTGCTGCCTGCTCTCAGGGCAGGGGGTTGTTCGCAGCCCCTTCACAAGCTCCTGGGTGAGAAGATCTGTTCATAGAGACACGAAGAGTGCCTTCCTCTGTGGTGCCATGGTGTGCTCCACGGGTGCTCCTGCCGGTTCCTGGCTGCGGGGAGGAGGAGGAGGGTGTGCAGGGAGCGGGCAGCGGTGAGGGGGCAGTCGCTGGCCCTGCAGGGCCAAGGGAATAACGACAGCACGGGCAGGGATGGGGGCTGGGGTGGGAAAGGGTCACAGTGTGTATGGCAGAGGAGGCAGGGAAGGAAGGTGGGAGATCCATATGGAATGGAGGAGAAGGACAGAAAGCTGGACGGGGTGTGAATGAGCAAAGGGGAGGTTGTTGTTTGGGAGTGACAGTTCTCTGCTGGCTCAGTTTGCTGCGGAACGTGTGTGAGAGAAACTCTTGAGCTCCGCAGCCATCTCCTCTACCCTCCTCTGCCCCGCGGGATTCTGCAGCCAGCGCTGCCTGTCGGACTGCAGAGGATGTGCCTGCTCTGAATCTACAACCTCAGCCTGGCAGCTTGGAACCATGGAATCGTTTGGCTTGGAAAAGACCTTTCAGAGCACCCAGTCCACCCGTTCCCCCAGCACTGCCAGGGCACCACTGCCCCCTGTCCCTCAGCACCACAGCTCCACGGGGGGCTTGGAAACCCCTCCAGGGATCATGGGGACTCCACCCCTGCCCTGGGCAGCCTGGCACAGCCCTGGACAACCCTCAAGGGGTTGAAGAAATTGTTCCCCAGCTCCAATCTGAACCTCCCCTGGGGCATCTTGAGGCCAGTTTGGCCTTCCTGGTGCCTGGTCCAGGGGAATGATCCCTGCCCTGCTCCTGCTGACCACACCAGAGGTGACAGCAGCCAGGATGCTGGTGCCTTCTTGGCCACCTGGGCACTCTCTGGCTCATCTTCTGTCAGCTGTCAGCCAACCCCCTCAGGCCCTTTTCCACTGGGAATTTTCCAGCCACTCTTCTCCAGGAAGACACCTTCATAACAGCAAAGTATTGCATGGTTTGGTTTCTCTCCCCTGTTACTTACTAAATTAACTTTTCGGGGTGATGTTTGGGATGTGATGGCTAAAGCAGAGGTGGCCAGTGACAGTAAGGTGCTGTGTGGTTTTTAGGGCATCTGTGCCAAGTCTGATGGGTATGATACAAGACCTCTCAGGTACCTGTTCTTCTCTGGGGTGGTGTCTGGAGGGTCAGCACAGTCCCCCAGGACATCCCGGGTAGCACTGGAGTGGGTAACCAGCAGTTCAGCAGTGGTCCTCTGGCTCTCAAAAGAATCACAGAACCACTCAGGTTGGAAAAGCCCCTTGGGATCCTCGTGTCCAACCATTAGCCCTGCTCTACAAGTTCACCCCTAGACCATGTCCCCCAACACCACATCTAAAGGACCCTTAAACACCTCCAGGGCAGGTGACTCAACTCCCTCCCTGGGCAGCCCATTCCAATATCTCAGCGCTCTTCCCATGAAGAATTTTTTCCTAGTGTCCAGTCTAAAGAAGCGTGGGGCTCACAGGAGCATGGCAGTGAGGGTTGCTGCAGCCACCTCCCTCCTGCTCGCTGCCAGCCAAGGCTCTGTTCCAGCTCTCAGCTCTCCCTTCCGCTCACACGGACCCAAAAAACACCC
This sequence comes from Todiramphus chloris collaris, assembly GCA_025345505.1. Taxonomy (NCBI): domain Eukaryota; kingdom Metazoa; phylum Chordata; class Aves; order Coraciiformes; family Alcedinidae; genus Todiramphus; species Todiramphus chloris. The sequence continues at coordinate 581,537 of JANVCC010000118.1, read as the reverse complement.
ACCCAGAGCTTTGGTTTTTTCAGCAAACCTGACTCTCCTCCCCATATTGCTTCGGACAAAAGGATCAGCTGAGCACAGTGGGGTGGGTTAGAAGGGTGCTGGAAGAGCCGGTGGTGCTGCAGGAATAGGTTGGGTTTATCCATCTGCCTGTCTCACTTAGAAACTTTCATCTGTTTGTAGTAATAGAGAAAGTTCAAAGTCCTGAATGTCTCTCTCTAATACGTGTTTATCCATAGGGGTTTGTAAAAGAGCTGTTGAGTGTGGGTAGCCCAGACCGGTGGGGCAGGGACACCCCGGGCGCTGATGAGCGCAAACGCCGGCGTGCTGTGCCCCTCGGTCCCCTGTCTGGGAACTGGGAGGAGGGAGAAGCTCTGCAGGCGCGGTCCAAAGTGAACGCTGGCTTGCTTTCTGCCAGCTGTAGAGGGATGAAGGCTTTAAGTGTAGAAATCTGAGAAAGTAAGTTTATGTCTTTTAGGTGGTTTGCAAAACTTTGGGGGGAGGGAAAAGTTGCGATTGACTGTTTGAAATATGTGACACACAGGGGATGGAGAGAGCAGAAGCAGAGGGAGAGAACAAAGTGCTGGGAAAGGGTGGAATTGAGCTACGGAGGGCAGCTCGCAGGCTGTCACTGGGAGTGAGCTCCCAGGGTCACAGCAGTGAGCGTGCTGTCATTTATTTATTAAACAAAGTGATACTGTCCTGCCAAATATGAGAGAGAGACAAAACAGGAAATCAGAGATGGAAGGGCTCCTGATTTGTTTGCTGTTCCTTGTTGTGTTGTTTGCAAAACTTCCAACAGAAAGTGATTATGCTGAGCCCTTATCTCCCTGGCCAGCCTCTTCTGGGCATGGGAGGTGCTTTGAAGTGGTAAAGTCTGGTGAAGAGCGTTCTCTGTCCATCTCTGGGGTGATGGCAATGGTAGGGTTTGATTTGAGTGGCCAAATGGCCTCTCCAGAGCCCGTGAGATACCAGGGAGCTTTAACTTAACCCCAGGAAGGTGCACACCTCGCAGGACAGGTTAATCGGGCCGGTGTTGTTTCTCGTAGGTTGTTAACTTCTGCTTTTCCTTTTGAACAGGACTTACTGGACCATTCCTGCACGTCTGGCAGTGGCTCTGGACTTCCTTTCTTGGTGCAAAGAACGGTGGCTCGCCAGATCACACTTGTGGAGTGTGTAGGTCAGTGCAGTTCTTGTTCACACCCAGTGCCGAGTCGGAGTAAGAAATGCAGAGAGAAAGCTTCATCTCCCACCCTAAGCAACCGTTTTTCTGTAGTTGCTTATAAAATAGATGGAACTTTTCAGGCTTAGGCTTACAGAACATACTTGGTTTTGGAAAGCGAAGTGAAAAACATCCCTTTCAGATTTATGCAGAAGAAAGGGACAAGTATCACCTCTGCTTTATGGTTGAAAAACTTCACTTAGTTCAGTAAGGCGATGCCAGAAAATACAAGCTAGGCTTGTCTGGGTACTTTATAATCTAAATCAACTATCCTTTTCTCAATTTGAAGTTTGAAACTGTCAGACTGTGAAGCAAACACCATTTAATGAACAAACGTCTAATTCGAAGGCTTCAGAACGAGAAAATGATCATCTGGGTTTGAGACCGGAGTCGAAGCGTGGAGCAGAGCACAGGCAGTGATGTGCTCTTGCTGCTCTTTTCCCCCTTAAAGGGAGAATCTCTACAGTAACACTTCCCTAAAAAACCTTCCGGGTCTTTAGTTTTTGCAGGAAGAAGGATCCATTAATTTTTTCTTTAGCATATATATTACTAATTTAACAGCATTAAATTTGAGTTTAGCAATTTTAGGGAGCATTTGGGTCAGAGATACCCTGAAGAGGCGACACTGAGCCTAGGTGCTGCACTGGCACTAGAGAGGTGAGGAAGGTGTGATAATGACCAATTCTAGTAGGAGAAAGACTCTTTTGAATGTTTTTGTGCAGCTTCTTTAGCAATTTGATCTTAGGAGGGGTTAACACCTTCCTGTAAGCCACTAGAGCTTTTAACTCAAAAATCAGCCCAACTAAAGCAATGAATCTGTGAATCTACAGGGCCTGGGAGTACATTTTGTGTGTGTTGGTGTATGGAGCAGGCACACATGTTCACACTTGTGTTAAACCCAAGTGAGCATCCTCTGATGCTCTCGGTTTCCCTTCATCAGAGACTTGTAGCCTATGATGTGCCTGATGCTTTCCTTGCCATCCAGAGATGCCCTGGTGTGTGTGTACCCGGGAATGTGCGTGTGCCTCTGCAGTTGTGCTGCTCCTGCGTTAACTCAGCCGGCAGCGTTTCTGGAGATGGTGTGGGTTACCCCAGAGCAGAACCAGAGGGATCTTCTGGGTGACAGCACTGAGACACCAGTGTTGGCTGTCTGTCTCCATTTGGTTTTACCTGCTCCTGATTCGCCCGTGCCCCTGAAGAGCACTGGGTGGCAGGGCAGCGAAGGGCACAGTTTGGGTGTTTGTAGTGGTCAGATCTAGCACAGTTCCTTGCACGAAGCCTGGGGCTGTTGTATTCATCTCAGATGAAAATGGCAACCACCAGAGCTTTCCCTTGCTTTTCTTTTTGGGTTTGTTGTTTTGTTTTGTGGGGTTTGTTTTCATTTGGTTTTGGTGGTGGTTTTGTTTTGGGGTTTTTCTCTTTTTTTTAAATGTCCCTCTGCATTTTGTGTGTCTGGCTGTGCTGGCTGCTCCTGTAAGGGTCGACGATGTAACACAAGTGTGAAGGCTGCATCCCCAGCATTACCCACCCTCCCCCTCCTGCCTTCAGAGCTGACGGGTGTATCTGCAAGGTGTACAGTCACCTTGTAGCACGCTGCACAAGCACTGTCACTGCTGGTAACTGAGGACACCCGCCCGGGAACACCGTGCTGGGAGCAGAGAGCCGCACACACAAACACCAACTGCAGGGCAGTGGAGCACAGCCTGACTGTGGGGGGGCAAAAGTGCAGGCAGGGGAGATTGGGCTGCATCAGTGTGATGTTCGGGCCACGACTGTTGAGTTTCCAGCCTGTCAGCCAACCCTGTCCTGCCCTGTGAAGGCTGTTCGCTGACATTTACTGCATTCTTTCCCCCACCAGGAAAGGGCCGCTATGGAGAAGTCTGGAGGGGTCAGTGGCAAGGGGAAAACGTTGCTGTGAAGATCTTCTCTTCTAGGGATGAAAAGTCCTGGTTCAGGGAAACTGAATTGTACAACACTGTATTGCTGCGGCATGAAAATATTTTAGGTAAGTGGGACAGCCACGCTCGTGTGTCCAGGTGTAGCTGGTGTAAAGGTGAGCTGATGAACAGCTCACTTTGGCCAGGCATCTTGCAGTCTTTGAGGTAAGGTTCTTGTGTTTGTGACAAATAGTTGAAGTTTTAAGGGAAGGCTTTGCCGGGAGGGTGCTGAAACCTGAGTCTCCACTGGAGAAAGTGTCATAGCAACCGTGAATCCTCATCCTCCTGCAGCGCTCTAGCAAGCAGCAGTCAGCCAGATAATCGATTGTTGGCAGCACAGTGTGTGGAGAAGCGTGGAGGCACCACAGAGCTGCGAATTCACCCTTGCAGCTCTTGTTGCAGGGCGGCCAGTTGTCACGAGTGCTACACAGTGTGTTAGCTGGAGAAGTTCTGGTGGATCTGTGTTTTGTTATAGCTTCAGTTTATCTGGGAGGAATGAAGGGAGAAAAGGTGGGAAGGAGTTTATAATGAGGTTTAAGTATTTGGATACTTTTCCTTGTGCCTGAGTAAAGTGCAGTACAAATCCATGCTGTTCTCCTCTGCTCAGGGTCAAACTAGGCTCCTTTGGTGTTAGAACTTTAACTAGAGTTGCCCCTTTCTGCTGTATCTCATTTCCCTGTAAATACAAGAGCATGATCATTTTGAATCTTCAGCATCCCTTGCACCTTGTGTGCTCACTTCCAAGAGCTCAGAACCTGGCTTTTTGTGTTGTGAGCCACGGCTGAAGTTTCAGCAGCGCTTTTGGCTCCTGGTAGATGTGACCTTCACTCACTGGTGTGCCACCTTCTCAAAAGGAAGCTGCAGCGTGTTTTCTGAGTGCTGATATTACCTCACCTGCAATCTGTCTGTCTTCCATCAGTTTTGCTGGGGCTCTTTAGTTTTCTTTCCTGTCAGAGACTATTCCTTGGCACTATAGCTCACCCTGGTACACGTTTGTTTAATGTTTCCTGAAGCACTTCCTTTGTTACTATAAAATAATTTGGTGGCCTCCTGAAATACAAATTATTGAACTTTCCTTCCTGAGAGAGCGAGTAACTTGTCTGAAATTACATTACATGTTTCCCATGTTCCTCTGTCTGTGTTTAGGCTTCCTTGGTAACTGTCAAGTTTGTTGGCTATTTTATAGAATTTTGTTAGATCCAATATTAAACAATATCACAGATTACAAAAGTGTCACATTGTGAGGAAATCTGACTTCAGGAGAGAAAGCAGTGGGTGTTCTTTCTGATAAATGTCATATGTGGGCTTTTAATAAACATGATTTGTTTCTCTAACTCGAGAATAAATCTTTTGTTGCTTCCCAGCTAAAGCTGTTGGGGTGAGGAGTGCTGCTGCACAGTAAGTGCAGGGCTGCCAGGCAGGGGGCTACTGCTGCATTTTAGGCACAATTCTAAGACACCACATTTTCACAGAATCACAGAATGTTTTGGGTGTGGGTTGGAAGGGTCACCTAGTGCAGACCCCTGAAAAACTAGATCAGGGTGCTCAGAGCCCTGGGCAACCTCCCCTGCAATGGTGCCAGGGATGGGGCGGCCACCACCTCTCTGGGCAGCCTGGCACAGGCTCTCCCCACCCTCAGCAGCAAAAATAGACTTCCTTCTTTTCAATCTAAATCTCCCTCTCTTAGAAGCATAGAATGGTGGGGGTTGGAAGGGACATCCATAGTTAGAGTCCAAACCCCCATGCCAAAGCAGTATCACCCAGGGCAGGCCACACAGGAACAGATCCACAAGGGTCTTGAAAGCCTTCAGAGAAGGAGACTCCACAACCTCTCTGGGCAGCCTGGGCCAGGCTCTGGCACTCTCACAGTGCAGAAGTTTAAACCATCACCCCTTGTCCTGGCCCAACAGGCTCTGCTCAAAAAAAGTCTGTCCCCATCTTTCTGCGAGGCCCCTTGAAGTGCTGCAAGGCCCCCAGAAGGTCTCCCCTTGGGGAGCCTTCTCCTCTGCAGGCTGAACCCCCCCAGCTCTGCCAGCCTGGCTCCCAGCAGAGGGGTTCCAGCCCTCCCAGCATCGCTGGGGCTCCTCTGGCCCCGCTCCACCAGGTCCCTGTCTCTGCTGTGCTGAGCACTCCTGAGCTGCCCCAGCACTGCAGGGGGGTCTCTCTCTCTGCCCAGAGCCCTGGGAGCAGAGGGGCAGGATGATGTCCCGTGGCTCTGCTGTGAGCTGGTGGACAGTTAAGAAGATCTGGAACGCAGCCGTGCAGGGCAGTCCCGTAGCTCTGACCAGTGGCCAGGCTGCAGCCATCCCTCTGCGGCCGTTGCAGCGACGGGAGAGCGTTCCTGCAGGGAGAAGGGCTTTCTGCAGTCTGTGCCTGCTGGGGAGGATGTGCCGTGTCCTGGGGGCCAGCAAGCTGCAGCAGGTCGAGGTGGATTGTCGGAGGGGCTGTGGCCAGGCTGAGCTTGGCTGTGGCTGTGGGGCTGGCCCAGCACAGAGCGGCTGTTCGCTGGCCCCTGGTGCCCGTGTGGAAAGCATCGAGCCCTCTCCTCAGCAGCCTGCGCTGGCTGCTCGTTGGCCTTGAAGTGGGAATGGTTCCTTGTGACTTGTCTGTGTGAGGTGTTGCTGCTTCCCAGTGTCCTCCTGTTGAGTGCAGAGCAGCAGATGGGCCACAACCTGGTGGTCTTTTTGTCTAGATGGAAACTTTCCCACCCCCCAAGTCCCTCAAAGGAAGGGAAAGAAAGAAAAACAAATTCTTTTTTATTTTTGGATAGTATGTGGTCCTAACTAGTTGTGTTTGGTGTGCCTGACAAAATACACAATACATTCTTGAGAGTAGACTTCAGTCTTGAGTTAGAGCTCCAGAATATGTTAGCTCCTTTCTCCTCCTGGTAATACCTGCAGCGTGCTCTCCATGCAGTGCACTCATGGAGAAGTTGTAATTAAACAGAGTTTTAAATTGCTAGAGGGGCCCTGTGAGTGTTGGTTCTTCTCTTGGGGGAGACTCAAGAGAGCTCTGTAGTTTTCTTTTTATTTATTTATTTATTTTCTTCCTCTCTTTCTAGGTTTTATTGCATCTGATATGACTTCCAGAAACTCTAGCACCCAGCTGTGGTTGATCACCCACTACCACGAGATGGGGTCCCTGTATGACTACCTGCAGCTCACGACCCTGGACACGGTCAGCTGCCTGCGCATCGTACTGTCCATAGCTAGTGGTCTTGCACATTTGCACATCGAGATCTTTGGAACCCAAGGGAAACCTGCCATTTCTCATCGGGACCTGAAGAGCAAGAACATCCTGGTGAAGAAGAACGGGCAGTGCTGCATAGCGGACCTGGGTGAGTTCCTTTCCACGCTGGTAGCTGTGTGCGTTCCGGCCAAAGTCAAGCGCACTGGAGAACTTCGACTGTGAAAGTCACCTTTAAAACCCCCTTTTTTGTCGTTGCCCTGAAGGATGACGACAGCCACTAGATGGCACTTGGAACCTACAAATGCTGCTCTGCTGCGGAGGAGCCGGGGTCACCCTCGGGTTCAGGAGCAGCTCTAAGGTCTGGGACTCTTTCTTGGGTTTTCGTTGTCAGATTCCATTGAGGGACTGCAGGAGGCAGCGGCTCTTGGGCATCAGCTCATTTCTGAACTAACAGCTGTCTTTCCACTGACAGTCTAAGAACCATGTGCTTGCTGTCCCAAGCTCCATAGGTCCCTCCAGCTTGAGGCTCTTGCCGGATAATTCAGTGAGCCCAAAACTGGGTTCTCTGTGACCAGCTGGTTTTAGACTTTAAGCTGGTGGGGTACTAAGCAGCAGTTGCAGCAGCATGGCTCATCACACCTTGGGGATATGTCTGACATGGTTTACTTCAATTTTCTCTGAAGACAAGGGAGAAAGTAGTGATAGAATAATAATAGTATCGGGAGTCATTAGCTAGACAAAAAGTGTACTGGAAGATGGGAATTGTTTTCAGTAATAATTTCACTATCACTTTTGCCTGAGAGATGTGAGAGACCCACAGGGGAAACATGACAGCCACACACCTTGGCCTATCTGCTTTTGCAGAGGGAATAGCAAGTCAAAAATGGATCAGGAAGTCGAAAATACAAAACTTCAGAGATTAAATAAATTTGTACTTGGCACTGAGGAGGGGGCAGCTCATACTGGCACTGACTGGCATCACCCCAGCCAAGTGAAATCTACACTGTTTATCTAGAGGCTTCGGGTATCTGCGAGATGCTCTGAGAGAGCAGAGCAGTAAACAGTTCCCAGTTAGTTTATACGGTGGTAAAATAGCTGGATTTTAGAGTGTGAAATCCCCTGGCGTGTATCAGACACGTTCTTCGTTTGCTCCTTATCTGTAAAGGAGAGTTACCAAAGAGTTTGCTGCTCCTGGCACATACTCGTGCCCTTTTTGTCTGTATAGCTTTGGGGATTTTTCCCTTGGACCGTAGAAGAGACAGGGCACTTCGAGACTGGTGGCTGTGGGCAGATGGAGGGACTTGCTGCAGCTGCCCAGAGCTAAGCTGGACTGGTGTTCCGTGGGCCGGCAGCGTACCTGTTCGAGGTGGCCGCGTGTTGGGATGGCTCTGCTGGCGACACGGGGACCGCTCCCCCGGCCCCGGCTGGCAGCACGGGCAGGAGCTCTGAACCGGTCCCCGCGTCTCTGCGGTGAGGTCGCTGCCCCGGGCTGCTCCAGCCGGGCAGGAGGGCTGTGCCGAGGTCTGGGGGTGGCTGCCAGTCTCCTGCAACCCGCCGGCGCTGGGAAAGGTTCTGCCCTTCCCCTTGCAGAGCAATTCGCATGCGTGGCGGTAGGTGTCTGCTGAGCAGCTGTGCACAGCAGCAGACTAATGCTTCGTGGAGAGAAGAAAAAAAACCCCTTTCCTTATTTTTTTTTTCCCCTCTTCTCTTCTGCCCCCCCCCCCCCTTTCTTTTTTCTTTTTTACTTTTTTTTCTTCTCCCCTTCTTTTTTTCTGCTTTCATCTTAAAATAAGAGCTGCCCTGACACGCACTCACGTGCCCCGAAGTTAAGTGTGCGCTGAGATGTGCTGAGGTGAGAGCGAGCGCAGCGGTGTGCTGTCTGCTCCCTCGCCCCGTCGCCAGCCCAGGGGGCACGGCGATGACACCGCGATTACCACATCGCTGTCCCCTGGCCTTATTGCAACACTGGGCAGTTCTAGCGTGCGGGGTGCTGACTCGCATCCCCAGGCGCAGCCCTCTGACCTGTCACTCTCGTCGGTCTGGGCTGCCCGACTTGGATGGAGCAGAACCATCTTTATCAAAGCGTTCTCCAAAGTCTCCAGAGTCTGCCAGGAAATTTGTTTTCTGACCTCTGTATCCAGTGTGTGACTTTTTTCATGTGGGGTTTATTCTTTTTATTTTGGTTGGGTTTTTTTGTTTGTTTGGTTTTTTTCCTGATTTCCAATATTATGATCCATACATATTGCATAAATTAATATAAACAAATACATAAATGTATAGGTGTATGTAAAACATACATGTGTGTGTATATAGACATGACAAAACACATTTTTATCTGGAGAGGAGGCTTCCCAAATTCCCTTCCCCGCAGCCATGGGGTTAGTAGGTGGCATCTTCCTAGAGGTGCCACAAGCATTTTCCTTAGCAGCTTGAAACAACTCGAGGTGCATTTAAACTGTAGAAAAGTGGTGTCCAAATTGTTGTTATGTTGAAGTACTGGTTTGGGGGGGGTGGGGGGGGAAGAAAAAGAAACATAATCTGGTGATAGCTTATTTTTTTTGTGGGACTAAGTTAAAAAGCTTTTCCAGTTGCATCCCAAATGAACTCGGGTTCAATGTAAATAGCGTATGTTATTCATACAAGACTGGCTGAGGAAATTAGTGAGAGTTTGTCGTCTTTTCTATCGCTTAGTTATGTCATGCGCCCGTTGCTGTTCAATTTGCAGTGTGCTCTGTTTACCATGGCAAAACGAGTCCTCTCCGTGTTTCCAAATTTACAGTAATTTAGTCCCTCACATAATGTTCTTTTGCTTAAATGTTTAGTAATTAGTAGAAACCAGGTAGAGTGGTTTTGTCTGACTCATTTTAAATCAGCTTGAGGATGTTTATTTTTCAGGCTACTGCAAATACGGTGTTTTTTGTTTCCCAGCCTTATTTTTTAACTTGTGTGTATCCATCACGTGGTGTTTTTCTTCTTTCCTCCCCACAGCTCGGATGTATCCACCTACCCAAAAGTTCTATAAATACACTTGAATGCTGCGTAAAATTGTTTTCTTCCAAGTACCAGATGCTCAGCTTTCTGTGTGTACGTGCCTAGAGTGCTGGTGACATCCAGTGGCTGCAAAACACTTAGTGACAACATTTTGCAACAGCGCAATAACACGCTTAATGGTAATCCCTGAGGAGATAACGGGGCGAAGGCTGCGGACACAGTGGCTGTTGTTAGAGCTCGCTTGGAGCTGACCCGCTTGGTCTTTGGACAGTTGGCCTCTCAGCTCCTTCTCTCGAAGAACCCGTGCGGGGCGTCACCGCTCACATGTCATTTCTAAGCGTGTGCTGCTGGGGCTCTCGAGGGCACTCACGGCGTGTCTTTTCCCACCCTGCAGGCCTTGCCGTTATGCACTCCCAAAGCACGAACCAGCTGGACGTGGGGAACAACCCCCGAGTGGGCACCAAGCGCTACATGGCTCCGGAGGTCTTGGACGAGACTATCCAGGCAGACTGCTTCGACTCCTATAAACGGGTCGACATCTGGGCCTTCGGGCTGGTCCTCTGGGAAGTAGCTAGGCGCATGGTTAGCAACGGTAAGTGTTCAGGGCTCCTTTGCCGCTGCCTAGGAGGGGCCAGGCAAACGGGAGCTCGTGGCGAAGCATCTGCCACCAAGACACGGGGGATGCACAGGCCAGCGCTGCACCTCCAAAGTGTTTTCACTCCCGGTGCTTTGCTGCCTGTGTTGCCGTTGTTGGTATGTTGGGTATGATGGCCAAACATTGTCGTTTCTGTTGAGGCAGGGAAGAAAGGGTCCCCTGCCACATTCTGAATTGTGATGAGAAATAATTCATGACAAATAGTTATAATTTTGAGGTCCTAAAGTCTCTAAATTTTCTCCATCTGTCATTAAACCATAGTGAATATTTCTAGATGGCTGGTTTTTTTGTGACAAAGCTTGAGGAACAGAAGGAAAGTCCATGCAAAGTGAAGAATTGCTCAGAATTGAGGGCTGCTCTTGCTTTGCCTGCTGACGTGCAGTCAGAGAGCAGGAGCAGGTCAAAGCCCAGCTCTGCGTGGGAGACGTGCCGGTGCAGCCCGGTTCCGTACCGCTCACGGCTGCTTCGCCTGGCCTTGGCAGCACGGCCTGCATTTAAGAACCTTTCAGCTGGGCTGGTCCTTGTCAATTCAGAAGTCCTCTCCGACTTCCAGACCCCAGGTTGTGTTCTCTGGGCCCGAGCGGCCAGGAGAAGGCATGTCTGCCAATGCTGCCAGTGAGGGGTGGTTGACGGTGGCATGTTCCAGTCGAAGGACATTCTGGCCCATCACACGTGTTTGTTTGCTCCGTGGCTGGCCGATCTGTTCCCACTGAATCCAGGTCTGGGGTTCTGCAGCTCACATCAGACAACAGGGTTTGTCTTCAGGAAAAGATGACCCGTTGGTTGTTTGCTGTGGTACCGCTGAGCCCTGATGGCAGCCGGGAAGCTGGCTGGGCAGGTAGAGTTGGTGCCAGCCAGCTTAGGGCCCACGTACCAAGGGCAGGTAGGGTTGGTGCCAGCCAGCTTAGGGCCCACGTACCAAGGGCAGGTAGGGTTGGTGCCAGCCAGCTTAGGGCCCACGTACCAAGGGCAGGTAGGGTTGGTGCCAGCCAGCTTAGGGCCCACATA
>JANVCC010000118.1:553023-570528 GCA_025345505.1 Todiramphus chloris collaris | reverse complement strand
TACCAAGGGCAGGTAGGGTTGGTGCCAGCCAGCTTAGGGCCCACATACCACCTGGCTCAAAGGGGGCATGGTCAGAATGATAGGCAGTGGTCAGAGTGGCTCAGACTGAAGAACCAAGGGCTTTTTGTGGGTAAGAACTATTGCAAGTCAGACTTTGAGAGAAGGCTTTGGAGGAGAGGACTGAGATGGCTTCAGAGATGGTCTCAAGCAGCTGTTGAAGCCAGAGGAGGGATTGGTTTGCGGAGAGACGGATCCAACGGCGCAGTGAGCAGACAGAGGCAGGCTGCAGTGGGCTCTGGCAGTGAAGGCTGGCGGTAGCTGGTGCAGAGCAACAAAGCCTGGCTCACCTTCTGGGAGAAGTTAAGGTGCTTCCTTGTATTGTTTCTCACGCGTTTTCTTCCCTCTGTTCCCTGACTCCAGTGGAAAACCTGTCCAAATGGCGTTCCGCTGGACTGCAGGGAGAGGACAGGCATGCATGCAACAGCTCTAGAAGCAAACGAAGATTGTTATGCTATTAAAACACAGGACTTATTCTAAATATCAACCTTTTACTGCATCTGTTATCTGTTGGTGGCCAAAATAATTTATCTGTGAGTATTAACAAAACCCAACCAAAGTGTTGCTCCGTTGTGCAGGGTAATTCTCAGCACAGCAGCCATGGGCAGCTCCTTGTCTCCAGAAACCCTGGAATGAGGCTTGCTAGGAGAACGCTGCTGGGAGGTGGCACTTCTGCAAAGATTTGCAGACCTCTCAAGCTTGCTAGGAGATTCCCTGGAGCACAGTCCCAAGCCTCTGTCTTCTCTAGGCTATGTACAAGGTGCTTGGACAAAGCTGACTGGGTGGCAGCAAAATTCATCAGGTCGGCTCAGGTGGCTGATGAAGTCTACTTACAAGCCTGAGAGCTTGCTTTGATAGCTCTGAAGAGATCCAAAGTGGGTTCTCTGTGATCAAGAGAGCAGGGTCATCTCTGCGGGTGCTCCGCTTGTTGGGGAGATACAATTACACTTGCAGGGTCCATAGCGAGCAGCTCCTTTCTTGCTGGAAGCTGGTGGAGATCACAGGACTGATTCCAGGAGCTGGAGGGGACTTCCCTAGGCTTTCTATGGGGTGGCCAGAGCTGGGCTCCTGACCTCACCTCCTTCTCCCTTCACTGCCAGTGGAGTTACTTGGAGATGTATGCAGCAGGAGGAGTAGATGATGATCTGATACAAGAACGTGCGTCAGCTGAGTCACGGTGTGATGATGCTCTTGGTGAAGGTGTGTGGTTAGTTAGAGACAGGCAGAAAGTCTGGTGAATGCTGATAATTTTTCTTCTGACATTCTCTGTTTGCTGGCAAATGTGTGTCGCAGGCAGCTATGAAGAGTTGCTTGGTACATTTCCCAATAGCTGGAGACTCTGGGTTGCAGTTCACAGCACTGTGAGTGCCTTGAGAATTTAAGCTGGAACTTCATGGTTTTCAGTGCAATTTTATGTCCTGCACTTTGTCTTAGCAGCCTGTTTACCAGCTGCTGGAATGTGATGGTCTTGCTGGGCAGGGGTCGATTAATCCGCTGGGCAGCGCAAGGGACGTCACTCGTGGTTGAGGGTGGTGGGACTGGCACAGGGGTATGTGCAGACACACGGGCACCATGTAGGGTGTTTCACAGAATCCCAACGTGGTGGGTTGGGAAGGGAATCTCTGGAGATGCTCTGGTGCCACCCCCTGCTCCATCCAGCAGGGGCACCCAGAGCAGGGGCCCAGCAGCGCAGGGTCCAGCCGGGGTGGGAATCTCTCCAGACAAGGAGACTCCACAGCCTCTCTGGGCAGCCTGGCACAGGCTCCAGCACCCTTAAAGTGTCTGTTTGAACACAGCAGTTGGGTACGTGGTGACAAAACCTCACCCGTAATATTTTTGACAAGTTTGTTGTTATTGTCAGCCTCGAGTTTGGAGTAGTTCATCTGGAGTGTGTCTGGGCACAGTGCTGGTTGGGAGGCTGCCCGTGCTTTGTGGAACCCTGGCTGTCCTGCTCTCTGTGTATCTTTGTACGGTGTGAGCCTTCTGCACACGCAGACTTCCCAGTTACCTCTCAGGATGACAGCTCCACAAACCAGCACCTACTGGTTAAACACTCCTGCACTGAGGCTTTGTTACAGATCTGCTGCGGTCGCTGCAGCTCCCAGACCACTTCCCTGGGCTGCTCTTAAACTGGTGAGCTGGGGTCATGCTGGCAGCTGCCCCAGGGTGGTGTGAGGCTCGGCACGGGCTGCGGGCCCGCCGGTGATGGGGGGGAAATGTGCAGTCATCGATTCGGGCTGAGCTCAGCGTCACCATGGAAGCACTGGTAGTGGTAATACGGGGACGTCACGACATGGGGCACGTCAATTAAGTTTAAGACGATGGTGATATTGATTCCACAGAACTTATTTTCAGGTGCCCTGTACTTGTGGCTGTTGCTTTAAGTAATTACATTTCCTTGTGCTGCTTTGAAATGGAGTAAACATTTTCTGTTAGGTCTGAGTGCTGAGCTGTGTGGAAATTGTTCCTTCATCAGGTGGTCACTCAGATAAGGCTGTTTGGTTTGTAGTAAGACTTTGGCACTGGGAGTGAGCACGCAGAGGTCAAGGTAGTGAGCTCGTGTGAACTGGGGGTGGTGGAGCTTGGGTGGGCTGGAAGCACTTCTCTGTTGTGTGTGCTGGAAATTTTTGCTGAGGGACACTTTGGAGGGGACCTGTCAAGGGCATCCAGTCCCACCCCCCTGCAGGGAGCAGGGCCATCTGCAGCTAGAGCAGGGTGCTCAGAGCCCCGGGCAACCTCCCCTGCAATGGTGCCAGGGATGGGGCAGCCACCACCTCTCTGGGCAGCCTGGCACAGCCTCTCACCACCCTCAGCACCAACAATTCCTTCTCTCTGCTCTAAATCCCCCTTAAAACCATCACCCCTTGTCCTGTCACAAACATGCAGCTGTGTCTGTGAATTCCAGTTAATTTGAGTAGCAAAAAGCCAGTAACCCCAGGGGGGAAAAATAGAACACCTTCTAAATGAGAGAAGCGCTCTCCGATCCGCCCGTAAAGCAGCGAGCGGCGGGTGCTGCCGCAGGACCCGGGGTGTTCCTGGTCCCAGGGACAGCGTGTCCCAGTTGGAGCGGGCAGTGCGGGGTAGAGGCCACGGGGGTGGCCGACGCTGGGGCAGCAGAGCCGGGGCTGCTCCCGGGGGACCTGGGCTGGGCGCTCCCGTGGTGCTGGAGCAAAGGCCAGCCCCGCTCCATCTCGCAGTTACTGCTGCCTCCGGGACGGTTATGTGCCCTACGCTTTGGAAAGACATGTGGAAACAGTGGATCGAAGCCAAGCTCACTCTTCTAGTGATAAAGTTCATCTGTAATACCCATTTTCAGAGCTGTATAACATAGCTCTGAAAGTTCTGCAGTTGACTTGTAGGAAGCCCCTGCTTTATCTGAACCAGCAGCACAGTCGCTGTCAGTACAAGAGAAGGGTTTTCTGCTCCTGGGCTCTCGCAATACCCTTTACTCTGTGTTCTGGGAGAGTGTAAAGGCCAGAGTTCAGACCTCTGGGTGATGCTCGGTGTACACAGCTATGAATTGCTCGGAGGAGGGCAGTGGGTGATGCTTTTTCACGCAGCACGTAATGTAGTGTGTCCTCCTGCGTCAGGGTGCCCTGGGGAAAGCCCACAGGCTGCTGGTTGCTCTGTTACAGTAACTCACTTGGCTAGTCTGGATCAGTCCTCTTTTCTAAGGGACTTGTGATTTCCTGAAGGCCATTTCCCTTTTTGGCTAGTCACCATGGGTAGGGATTTACAGACTTTTACAGGGTCTGTAAAAACACTCTGTGAAAATCTAGGACTTTGATCTTCATCTCCAACAGAACAAGAAAACTGAAACTCAGCCACAGCAGCAAAGTTTGAGAGACTCTTTTCAACTCCAGTATATCCAAGGCAACAGAAATCCTCCTGGATTTCACGTGGGTCTGGCGGGGGAACAGCCTCCAGCCAGCTCCAAGGCAGTTTTCAGGTTGCTGTGTGCATGTTTCTGCTGCACAGGGAGCCCCTCACTCGCTTGGTGCTTGTCCAAGCTGCTGACCCAAGTGCCTGTCTTGGAACAACAGCTTTGAAACTGGCTTGAACTCCCTATAGACCATCTGTGAAGTTCAGCTGCTGCTGAAGCGCTGTGCTGCACGTGTGCCGCGGAGAGCGGGGAAAGGGCTCTGTACCCTGCCAAGTTCACGTCAGCTGGGTGACCAGTTGGGAGCACGCATTCCAGCTCAAGCATCCACAGTAGGGATGTCGTTCTTACTTTGTAATGTGAGCCAGTCAATTAACGTTTGGGTCGAAGAAGCTGTTGCTGTGATAGTTAAGTGTGGTTCTCTTCTTTAACGGCCACGGTGCTGGTAACTTGTACAAGGTGTTTGTGCTCCTTAGACGGCGAGGCCGTGTGTTCTCTCCGTGCAGAAATGCTGTCATGAAGTGATGCCTCTCCTGTTTGTGTCTCCCCAGGTATTGTGGAGGACTACAAACCACCGTTTTATGACCTGGTTCCCAATGACCCCAGTTTTGAAGACATGAGGAAAGTGGTCTGTGTAGATCAGCAAAGGCCGAACATTCCCAACAGATGGTTCTCAGACCCTGTAAGTGGGCGTGCGTGTGAGCTTGCCTCTCTTCTTTGGGAATAAAGTCATGGAAGTCACCACCTGGAATGGAAATGATCTCCGTGCCGCTTGGCAGGAGCATTACCTGTACAGATTTCAGAAGTGGGCTGGGCTGGACTTTTATGGTGGAGTGGGAATTAAATGGAATGAGGAGAACTTAATTTTCAGTGGTGGCCAGCAACAGGGCACAAACTGGAACACAGAAGGCTCTACCTGAGCAAGAGGAAACTTCTTTATGACCATTCAGTCTGAGCTATTCACAGATGAGCCTTTCAGTAGTGTGATTTAACAGCAGCTGGTTGAAAGCTGCTCTTCCTGTGTTGCTCCCTCTCCAAGGGGAGGCTTCTTTAGGGAGCGGGCAGCCTGTGTAGGATTTTCCGTGCTTTGTTACCCTGCAAACTGAGAACAGAGTTTTGGTCTCGCTCCTGCCTACGGGACAAGGGACTCTTGTTCCCTTCGAAAGGCTAGTGCAGAAGTTTGTTTCTGTATCAGAACGACTCTCCGGGTTGTTCTGCTTCTTGCTGCCCAAGCCGTGGGGGTCGGCTGGGAATCTACGGCTGGAGGAGAGGTCCCCTGGGGAGGTTGGGTCGTGCTGCCACATGCATCAGTCAGCTGGGAATCCCAGCCGCTTAAAGCTGTGCTGGCCATGGTCAAGTCCCAGGCAGAAAGTCTGGCTTCCCCCTCTGCTCTTGCAGGAGTCGGGATCATTGGCAAGGCAGCAGTAAACTCTCCAGAATCTGAAGACTGGGTGTTACTGAGGCACTAAAACCTTGCTCTGTTGGGGCTTAACCCCTCCAGCGCCTTCTCGGCTTGTGGTTCACGTACTCACGCGTGGTTTCTGTTTTCTGTTCTATCCCCAGACGTTAACATCTCTTGCCAAGTTGATGAAAGAATGTTGGTATCAAAACCCATCAGCGAGACTAACAGCCCTGCGAATCAAAAAGACTTTGACCAAAATTGACAATTCCTTAGATAAACTGAAAGCTGACTGTTGACCTTCTTCTCGTGGTGCTCTCCTGGTAGGAAGGCATTTGTCCGGTTCCAAAGCGGTCTGGCCGGACACTTTCTATGGCTCGTCCCCACGTGGCCCCTGGCAGAGGCAGAAGTTCTTACCCAGCTGCCACCCGTGCGGGGGCACCGGAACCGGGTGGGCTTTGCTCAGAGACTATGACGGGCATTTCACAATCGGTCAAGACATAAGGACTCGTGCTGGATGTACTGTTGCAAAGGTAGTGGCCTGAAGGAAGACAGAGAAATCCTAAGACAAGATCAGGGCATTAAATAATGGCTTTGAACAGCTTTTTTCTTTTCCTTTTTTTTTTTGTTTTTTTTTTTTTTTTTTTTTTTTTTTGTTTTGTTTTTAATCCCTTTTTTTTTTCCCCCCTTTTTTTTTTTATTTTCCTAATCACTCCCAGGGCGAACACGTGGAAGTGGTAAATTTTTAATCAGCAATATTGCCTGTGCTTCTCTTCTTTATTGCACTAGGAATTCTTTGCATTCCTTACTTGCACTGTCACTGTTAATTTTAATGACATGACTTGCCAAAAACCTGATTGGCTGTGTACTACATTGATCTATGCCTGAGTAATAGGAAGCGAATTTGGTAAACTGAAACCGTAACTGTCAGATTTTAGCTGCATTTTACATGTGTACTGATGTTTACAATAATGCTGAACATTAGGAATTTCTCGTTTATACAAAACTTGCAAATTATTTATTACTAGTGCACTTGCCAGTTTTTTAAACTGTAAAATGAGTGCATAAAGTTAAAGCTTATTTTTATGTGGCCTCTTTCATGATTTCTTACACAGATGTTTTTGTAACACGATATAACCTGAAGCATCAATTGTTTTCTGTATTATCATATTACAACTCGGTAGTCACATTTTAAGTGCTTCACATTTGTAGGTGTGTGGTCTGTAACATGTTTTCAGTTGGAATACGGAACATATATATATAAATATATATAAAAAATAGCCATTACCCACATGACGCTGTGTCTAGTATCGTACCGATCTAGAAAAGGAAAGCAACGGAGGAATTAACTAGAATTTTAGGTCAGGAATGCTGTGGGGAAAATGCATTTTATTTCTTCTAAGCTATATAATATGCATTTAAACTCTGCCAGAAAAATAACTATTTTGTTTTAATCTACTTTTTCTATTTAGTAGTTATTTGTATAAATTAAATAGAATGTTTTCAAGTCAAACGAAAGAGTGTTTCGGTTCTCTTCCCTCCCGGTAGTCGCAGCGTGTCCCGGTGGGCGTCCCGCAGGTGAGCAGCCTTGGGCCGGGGCAGTCCCAGGGCCCTGCCGAGGTCCTGGGGCTGCTGGCAGCTCTCTGCCCGGGGGTGTTGTTCCTGCTCGGCACGGCCCCCCGAGCGGGTACAGGCAGGGGCACGGCCCCCCAAGCAGGTACAGGCGGGAGCTGGTGTACGCTCCTCGAGGTGACATCAACCAGTTCTGTGCAGCCCTGGGTCCAGAGCCCGTCTGCCAAGGGAGCCTTTTGTCCTCTGCTTTTCTGGTGCAGAAATGGCAGCCGAGCGTGGGTGCCAGGGGCCGAGCCCGCGTGCCGCGGTCGCTCTGCGGAGCAGGCTGCGCTCCTACCCCGTGCGAGGCCTCTGTCAGACCGGGGGGAACCTGAGCAGATCAGCGACGCAAAAACCCCGGGAAAAGCCGGGTCTGCTTAGTTTTTATTGTTAGCTTGTAGTGGGAAGTCATAGGCTCTGCGCCTGTGTGCACGTTCCATTTGGTTTGCACTGGTGCTGGGTGCCGGGTGCTGGGCTGGCTGTCCAGTGACCACAGCCCAGGAGGAACAGGCTCCTCGGCGGCTCGAGTGAGCGGGTCTGTTGGGCTGCGGGTGCTGAGTGAACGGAAGGTCCGGCCGCGCGGTGAGCGGCTGTATTGGTGGCACTTTCTGTACAGTGCTTTGCCTGAAGTCGGGTAGCTCTGGGTGCCTGCTGCACGCACACAGCTATTTTCTTCACTCATGTTTGTATAATGGGACAGATTGGGAAGGGAGGCAGCTGCTGGTGAAGGTGCTGGGCTGCTGCCGTGCTCAGAGAGGAAGGAGGACAGTGGGGATGTCAGGGCCAGAGGGGAGGTGGCTCTGCAGGCAGACAGGGACGGAGCCAAGGTGACAGTTCAGTGTGCACTGTGAGGTTAAGATGCCTTCTTGGCTTTATTTGTTTTGAATTTTTTTCTCCAGCATTTTCCAGTCAAGGTGGCCTTTCAGGACTTCAAGGGGCCTGGCAGAAAGATGGGGAGGGACTTTTGAGCAGGGCCTGTTGGGACAGGACAAGGGGTGATGGTTTAAACTAAAAGAGGGAGATTTAGACTGGAGAGAAGGGAGGATTTGTTGACCCTGAGGGTGTTGAGAGCCTGTGCCAGGCTGCCCAGAGAGGTGGTGGCTGCCCCATCCCTGGCACCATTGCAGGGGAGGTTGCCCGGGGCTCTGAGCACCCTGCTCTAGCTGCAGATGGCCCTGCTCCCTGCAGGGGTCTGGACTGGGTAAGCTTGGAAGCTCCCTTCGGTCCAAACCGGACGTTAGAGAAGCTGGTCATGTCAATGCTGGATCTGTCTCTGCCCCGTAGCACCTTCTGAGATGCGTTGTGTGTGCAGGAGGATGGCAGGGCTCCAGGCTGGGAGCTGCTCTCAGTGCTCGGTGGTGGTTCACTGATGTAACTGCGGCATCGGGCGCTGGTCCCGTCGCTGTGCTGGGGCTGGTTGGGGTGCTGCAGGAGGAGGTGCACGGTTCTTGGAGGGGGGTGGATCTTCCAGGGCTGGGATCTGGGAACTGCTGGCCTCCTCCCCCTTTGGATACAGACACTGAGGAACTCCAGCATGAATTCAGAGTGGAGCCTTGGCTCTCCCTGTCTGTGAAGCATAAAACCACAAACCATGACACCACCCCAGCAGCGTCCTGTTTATCCCGTGTCAGTTAAAGGGGATTATCCAAGCAAGCTACTGCAGGGTGGGAGAGTCCGTCCTGTGCTGGGCTCCTGGTCACCCATCGGTGTGCCAGCTGAGGTCACTTTCTTGGGAGCTGCTCTTAGTAGCGGCCTCTTGCACATCAAAACATCCAGTGGTTTCTTTAAACAAAGCTCAAAGCCATGATCTGCTAATGAAGTATTTTCAGTCAGGGCTTTGGCTGAGTTATTAGAAATGTTAACTTTCTTTCTTTAATTAGGTGGCTATTTGGCAAGCTTGAATCAAGTAAAAATTGAGTGGCAAATGATCATGAGGAGTAATTTCGTAGCAATCCCTTATCCCTTGAGTGAGGGGTAAGTCATTGAGCACTGTGCTTTCCTGGTCTGGGTCCCTGCTTCCAGAACACAGTGGAAACAGCAGAGTTCTGAACGGGGCTCCTGGGAGCCAGAGGGTGTTGTGCCTGGGAAGGAAGACCTCAGTGACAGGGATTATCTGTGGTCTGTCTTATCTAACCTTGTTTTGCAGTGTCTGGACAGTTCTAGGAGACAGTTTCTTGCAGCTTTTCCCCTCCAGGTGCTCATCACTTTTGGTTTCAAAGTGACGTGCGTGAAGATAACACCCCCGCCTCCCACGCCGTTCAGCCAGTGTGCTTATTAATGGATGTTCCTCCAGTACCCCCACAAAATCTAATCTTCTGAAAGAGCTTTGGGATGCTTATATATAATCTGCTGCATTAAGGGCATCGCTGCATTTATTACTATGGAGATGGCACAAGCAGTTCCGTGGCTGAGGCTGAATTATTCATGTGTCTGGCGGGTTTGCGCTGTGCAGAGCCAGCCTGGATCTGGGGGCTGTCATTCCAGCAGAGCCTGGCCCTAGAGCCCAGCACCAGGAGGTGCTGCCCGGGAGCAATAAACACAAGCACACAGCAGAGCGTGAGGGGCTCGGGGCTCGCTCTGTCTGGTCCAGCTGTCCGGTCACAGGTCTGACCACCGGCCAGACTGCACAGAAAACAGATTGGCTTTGGATTTGGGGGCACATCTGTTGCTTTTTGTTCAGATTTCTCTTTTTTCTTCTGCGGAAGGTTGGTTTGTTAATGGTGAGGAATACGTTGCACTTTGCCAGAGTCCTGGGGACAGCCAGCTAAAGCAGCCCAAGCTTGGCCAGCGACTCCCGTGAGTGTTGCTATGGTGGAGTCACTGAAGGCTCCCTCCCACTTGTCTGTAACTCCCCTTGTGGGCCTTCTGTCCTGGAATTTTCCATAAGAAATCCATTTTAAGCCTTCTAGAATGTTTTTATTTAACGGGATTAAACTTTTCTGATAGAGAGGGTCAAGGAGGAATTCTCTTCCCTGCAGGGTGAGCTGCCCGCTGTGCAAAACAAACCAGCCTTGGTGTAGTGGTTGGCCCTGGAGAAGGGAAACAGAGACGGTACCGGTGCAGTTCTGCTCATAGAGAGAGAAGTTAAATCATTCTCAAACACATTTTTACATTTCAAAGCTAAGGTCGTGTGGGAAAAGTAAACGTTCTATCGAAGGTAGAGTGAATGATGTCCTCTATTGGAGGCAGAGTGAATGATGCTTTCGCCCAGGATGGCACAGCTGCCCTATCCCCAGCCAGGAGGGAAAACCCCACCACGCTTCCCGTGCCCAAACCAAGAAGCCGCAGCAAGGCACGAGCCACGGCACGCTGGGGAACGCGGAGCACGGCCCTGCGTTGGTCTCGGCCCACCACGGTGGGAGACAGGCTGCAAGAGGGACCAGAGGGCAGAGCAGCAGGAGAGTTGGTGTCCTCCCTCTGCTGCAGCTCCTCAGGACTCTCTGAACTTACAGGTCTAAGAAATGTCTCTGCTTCTTCTTGGCCAGAATGTTCCTACTTCATAGCTGGGCTGTGGGGTGAGCGGCCCCGGACGGAGAGGGCGAAGGGCCCCCAGAGACCATGGGCTGAAAAAGCTGCTCCGTCCTCCTCCCTGCCAGCCTCTTGCTGGGGATTCCAAGCGTGTGGAGGGTTTTGTCCCGGGGTTTTTCACCTCCCCGCTGTGTGAGTGCCGGAGCAGCTGATTCTCAGATGATGCGAGGTGGATTTTTAAATTTATCTAACAGCAATAGTTCCCGATTCGTCTCTCCAACTGCAGCCCCCACTGAAACACTGCCCACCTTTCCCAGCACGGCAGCCCAGGCTTTCACTGCCGCAGAAGCCACGAGCTCCTAAAATCACCAGCACCCAGGTACCGGTGCCAGCTGTAGCAGCTCCGTGTGTTTGTTACTGTGCTAAAATCTGCTCCTTTCAAAAAGTGACAGGCTGATGCTGCGTTCAGCCTCAGCACCTGTGTTTGCCTTCTCCCTGTAGGCAGCTTGGAGAGCTATAAAGTTCTGAATTTATATTTTCAGTGGCTTTCACCGTGTATTAGAAGGAGCCAGCACAGGGACCTGATTGAGGCAGTACCCACCCTGGGGCTGTTCAGCCTGGAGCAGAGCAGCCTGAGAGGGGATCTTAGGAATGGCTCCAAATCTCTGCAGGGTGGGGGTCAAGGAGAAGGGGCCAGGCTCTTGTCAGTGGTGCCCTGGGACAGGAGGAGAGGTGATGGTAGCAAGGGGAGACACAGGAAGTTCCCCCTCAACATGAGGAGAAACTTCTTGACTGTGAGAATGGCAGAGCCTGGCCCAGGCTGCCCAGAGAGGCTGTGGAGTCTCCTTCTCTGGAGCCTTTCCAGCCCCCCTGGCTCTGTTCCTGTGTGGGCTGCCCTGGGTGCCCCTGCTCTGGCAGGGGGGTTGGACTCGATGCTCTCCAGAGGTCCCTTCCGACCCCATCCATTCTGTGACTGTGATTCTCGAGCAGGGGGAGGAAGAGGCAGAGGGTGCCCTGGTGGCAGCTCTGTTCGGGTCGGTCTCTCAGTGAAGGCTGTGCTCTGTGGGTGCTCCTTCCCGCTGATGCAGAGCTGCCGGAGAGCCCGAGCGGTGCGGGGCTGCGCTGTTCGTCTCCTGTCGTTGCGAAGTGAAAAATCAAGATCGAACCCCAGGGATTTGAGGATTTTACCTGGCTTCCACGTTTTTCTAAGTATTTAACTGCAGCGAGAGCTTCTAAACGCGCTGTGGAGACTCAGTGGGATGTGGGAGCTGTGAGGGCTGGGCTGGGCGCACCCAGCCCCTTTGCTCTGGGTGCTGGCGTGTGCGGCCCAGGAGCTGCGCTGCCGCGGTGGGCACGGGGCGAGCGTCACTGCTCTGCTTGATGGAAGCAGTGCCGTGGGTGCCTGCAGCACGGGGCAGTCCTGTGACCCTCCGCCTGCCCCTACCCCCGGGGCCAGCCTGCCCGCTCTTGCTGGGTGCTGTGCTGGCCGCTTAAGGAAGCTGGGATGGGTGATGTCCTGGAGCACCGAGCTCCCGCCGGGCCCTGGAGAGGCTTTGCCAGGGCTGGAAGTGTGAGTTTGGGGCAGCATCTGGGGAGCTGGGCCCTAGGCTGCCCCAGGGAAGTGCCACTGCAGAAACGTGCCCACTCCAGCAGCGGGACACTCGCGTGACAGCCAAGGGCTGCCACTGAGCTACTCCAGAGATTGTTTTGTTAAAGAAATTAAAACCTGTGGTCAACTTGTTTCTTTTCATCTTAAAAGATCGTAACAAATGTAACTGAAGCTTGATGGCTGCTGCTAATGAGATTTAAGGACTTCCACAGAATCACAGCATGGTAGGGGTTGGAAGGGACCTCTGAAGACCATGGAGTCCAACCCCCCTGCCAGAGCAGGACAAAACTAGGGCAGATCCCTCAGAAATGCATCCAGACAGGGCTGGGAAGTCTCCAGAGAAGGAGACTCCTCAGCCTCTCTGGGGAATCTAATTTGATGCTCTACAACTCTTAGTGTAAAGAAGCCCTTCCTCACGTTGAGGTGGAACTTCTTGTACTCCAGCTTGAACCCATTGCCCCTCATCACCTCTCCATAGGTCTCTGCAGCAGTCTTCTCCACTTTTCACCACCCCAAAAAAACCCTTACCCCAAATATCCTAAGTGTTTCGATTCATAGCACAGATCTCTTTCCATTCTCGGAATGTTCTGAAAAACCTGGAGCCTTAAAAAGCGATGCCTACAGAAGTTGGGGAGGGGGTGATGAGTGCTGGATGGTAGCCAGGGACGGGATTCCAAACACTTGCCAAACCACCGGTGCCACCGCAGCGTCCCCCTCCAGCCCCGAGAGCGTACCCTGAACCGAGGTACTGAGGAGGAAAGGTCTGAAAGGCAGTGATAAGAGCAGGGGAGCTGCTGGCAGAGACCCAGCTCACCAGAGCTCAGCGTACCAAGGGATGACTAAACGAGGAGGGAAAAATAACGCCTTTTGTCCAGCCACTTACCCTCGTTTATTTACTGCGTGTGGATCTTGCAGTCTTTGACACGTGGGGTTAAAAATAGCTCAGTATTTGTCCTACGCTCGGCCTGTTTAAAGAACCTGGGGCAGCAGCAGCGTTTTCTGCGGGGCTGAGTGGGGCCACCCCTCGGGACCCCGCGAGAGCTGCGCCGGTTCTGTTGCAGCCGAGGCTCCAAGCAAGCTGGAGCTGTGACCGATTTACTCTGCCACGTCTCTCGGCACGAGGATCTGCGCGAGTTTCAAGCACATGGCTGCCTGTCTTTGTTGGGAGAGAGCGTTGGTGACAGTGAAAGACTAAAGCCCCAAACGATGTATTTGGCTGTTCCCAGTTGCTCAGCGAAGTGAGGTCCTCTTGGATTGTATTTTCTCCGCAAGCACCCTTTAACAAGAGTTGCCTGAGAAACTTCCTAGAATTCAATATTCTCAGTGTCATCTTCTCTGCTTTATAAGGATCTGGAACTAAAATGGAAGCTTTTAGGAGACGGGCTCCAGCCCTTCCGTGTACCCTTCGATCCTTCGGACGCTGCCAGCAGCTGCCGGTGGCTGGGGCAGCTCTCTGGAGAATCCCCTCTGATCTCGCTGCAGCCGGAGGCGGCTCCAGAACGGGCCCCCGGGAACGGAAGACGGGCTGGATGCGCCCCGATGCCCAGCACCCCCAGCCCGATCCAAAGCCCGGGGCTGGTGTCCCGAGGCGGTGGGGAGACTGGAATGGTGTGTTCTCGTCCACACCAGTGTGGGCATGACTGGTGAGGACACCGTTTCAGGAGCATCTCCAGCAACTGCCCTCCTCCGAGAAGTGGTCTCTCTGCTTCTGCTTTTCACTGCTGATTAACAGGTGGAAGGTCAAGTCCTGACCGCGTTGGGTCAGGCATGAAGCAGAGCGTGAGGTAAGAAGGTGGCCTGGGCTTAGCTGGTGCTTCATGCTGAAGGTTGCAGAAGGCACTGAGGAGGAGCCGGGGCCAAGCACCTTTGTGGCACTGTCAGCACTGGGATGGCGAGGGAGGAGGGCGCTGCCAGTCACCCCGGAGCAGAGGTAAAGAGTGGAGGGGACAGTCCCATTAGACAATTAACTTTTTAATTACGTTAATGCTCACTCTTTGGACACTTCTTAGGTCTGAATGATGCTAAAATGTTCTGAGAAGTTCCATTATCACCCTCCTCATCAAAAAGGCACCCACTCAGATCAGCGTGAACCTCTCAATAGATTGATGGGCTACCATTTAACAGATCTCAGGGCTGCGGAAAGCGGAGTCTGGGGGTGGGATGGTGATTAAAGAATTGTAAAATGCTTCTTGGAACAGTTTGGCAATTTTTTGATTCTTTTTCTGATTAATGTGGTCGAGAACATAATGTTGATGCAGGAGTGTATTGTTCTGATGGCAGTTTTGGGAAGGTTTTGGAGCGTTTCTGGGTGAACTGAGCAGGAGGTGGACAGATGGGAAGACAGCTCCATAGCTGGGACACTGAGCAGGGGTGTGGAGGACCAAGGGAAGTGGTCACCACTGGCCTGATGGTCATTCGGGGAGGTCTCTGTGTTTTGTTTTGCTTGCACAAAATTACAATAGGTCTTCATTTTGTCCTGATGTGGAGCAAAACAAATTGCAAAACAAAATTCTTGTTTTCCAGCCAACCCTGGAAGTCCTTCCAGTTGGCAAATGTTTTTATGATGTTACCCATTTCCAGTGACTCTCAAATCCCCAGGATACGCTATTTCTATCCCGCTCTGAACCATGCCATGCAAACGCTGAACTTGGGAGCACATTTATCTCCCAGTAGCCTCAATGCGGGGTGGTTTTTTTGTCCTCCATCCCTTGTTTTGTTGTTCTTTTGTTTCTCACTGGCATTTGGTGTGTCAAAGGCCTGAAGAACACTAGAGACAAAGGGTGAAAGCGATCGTGGATAACTGGGGATCCAAACCTGCAGTTTTTATTCTGGAATGCTCCAGAAACACAGTAAGATGTGAGTAGCTGGCTCTCCTCCCCCTCTCTGCCCTTACACGCGCTCTTTGGTCGCTCCCAAAGTGCCGTTCCAACCAGTGGCTCCTTAACAGTGACCTCTGCCTCGGCTTGGAGGCTTTCAGCAGGAGCTGCTCCCGGCACCTGCAGGAGCCAAGCCCAACGGCGCAGTTGGCAGCAGGGGGAGGAGGGAGGATGCTCCCTGCTCTTCATTCCGACTTCTACACCAATATAAACATAGGTAGAGAATTCTACTTTAAACGCCAGAAATTCAGCTTCAATTCAGGACGATGTATTTGCTGCTCTCCCGCATCCCAAGCGGCTCACCGAGTCCGCGGCCGCAGCATTAAGGAAGTCTTTGAGAGAGCCAGAGCAAGACCGACGTTCCCAGCAGGAGCTTTGTGACCTGGGGCTCTCGTACCCTCGGGTGCTTCCCATGCAGGGGCTGGGGGCAAATCCAGAAGGAAGAGGGGCATCCAGAAGGGCAGGGGGCTGAGAGAACACGAACAGGTTCAGTCGGTTTTTTGTTTTAAAGCCAGTTTCAAAACAATTTTAAAGCGCAAGCAGCTTGTGATTCTGTATGGTTATACTCACAATGCCATTTATTTACACAAAACCTATTTGAGCAGGAGGATAAAAGCCGAGGGACAGTTTGAGATGCATTGTTCCAGTTTTCGCAGGCGCCGTGTAGCACGGAATATAATAGCACATAAAGTGACCAGGCAATTAATTTCTAATGGCTGAGATGGGAACAAAAGGCCTCAAGTGTATTTTGAACAGAGCCTGGCCCAGGCTGCCCAGAGAGGCTGTGGAGTCTCCTTCTCTGGAGCCTTTCCAGCCCCCCTGGCTCTGTTCCTGTGTGGGCTGCCCTGGGTGCCCCTGCCCTGGCACGGGGGTTGAGCTCGATGCTCTCCAGAGGTCCCCTCCAACCCCACCATTCTGTGATTCTGTGCAGACAGGCAGCAGGACCAGCACTAAAGCAGGTGAAGGGACCGTGTTTGAAGCAGGTAGTGCTGGCAGTGCTGCCACGTGCAGCGTGGGAAAGCTGGGTGGAGCTGGTCACTGTGGCAGAGCACTGTGGGTAGAACTCGGGCACGCTACTGTGCTTTCACAAGTACAAATGGAAACGAGGGGGGAATGGAAAAACTTGTCAGGTATTTAAATATAACCTCAATATCTAAGCGATGGGGATTGATTTGTGTTAACAAGCCTTTAAATTTCTAATGTGTATTGATGTCCCAAACAAAATACTCCAGCCTGCAGTGTTGCTTCTCACAAACAAGGCTTCAGTCATCGGAATTATTCAGTCCATCTCTCCTTTACCCTGCTAGGATTCTCATCTGTATGTATCTATATCTCTATAGGGCTCGTGTCTCCAAACTGGTAATTAGTTGGTGTTTAATCAGCTTTTATTGGTGAAACACTTG
Source organism: Todiramphus chloris collaris (assembly GCA_025345505.1). Taxonomy (NCBI): domain Eukaryota; kingdom Metazoa; phylum Chordata; class Aves; order Coraciiformes; family Alcedinidae; genus Todiramphus; species Todiramphus chloris. The sequence goes on along the minus strand of JANVCC010000118.1, from coordinate 554,225 downwards.
TTCAAGACCGTAGTGCAAAGGTTGCCTGGAACAGTGGGGCAGGCTCGTGCCTGGAGCCAGCTTTAGAGGGGACCTTCCCACCGCCTCCTTCTCCCCCGTGTCGTATCTGCCAGAGGATGAGGCCTCCTGTCTCACACAAGGTCTCTCACTTGGGCCAAAAGTACTGGTTATTGGATGTCTGGCTTCTCTTCCTGAGCTGAGCGAGTCCCTCCTGCAATGAAACCATCTCTACTGAAGTCCCTCAGCACTGGTGGGATGTGTCCAGCCTTTAACACCAGGGTGGTCACTGCTGAATGGTTTGAAATCCCTAATTAACAGGTGTCTCAATTTTATTGTGGCATTTCCTCACTCCCAATGTGCATGATATGAACAAAGCCAGAGTCTTCCAACTATAAATGTATATATACATGTATGCACATCGTGTGAAATAGCATGTATAATACAATCTAATCTCTTGTGGGGCATTGGGTAGGTGCAACCTATATTCCTACTTCTCTACACTGGTGGACGCTGCATTCAGATGGATAAATTCTCTTCTCTTTGGGTGGATGTTTTGTGTCCATTTCAGTGAACTAGAGTTGAAGTATAGATTTCACTGAAACTTTCTTGCCTTGATGCATCATCATTATTCTGTCATCACTCCAACTGAAAAAGCCAAGACTGGTTGGGTTGAACCCCCTCCCCATGTCTAACTATTGTTTTAATAAGTTGTTTTTCACATGTAATTTGCCAGCAGTGTATTCAAAGTACATCAGCAGCTGTACGTCATGGGCTCTGCTGCTCTGTCAGCATCCCAGTGTGGCAGCAGTTCCTGTGCCCGTGGTGACAGACCATGTTCTGGGGTGAGTTCCTTGGCTGGGTGCAAATAATCCCGTGTGATTTCCGTGCAGGCCCCCGCTGCTGTACGGCAAGAGCACGAGGGTGCGAGTTCAGAGACTCCTTTGCTACAACGGGAATATTGCCCTTAATACAAAGGGAATATTGCAGACAAGGATGAAAGTGGATTGGGTTGAAAGACTGGCACTAGACGATGATAGGGCATCACTCCCGGCACCCCACAGCCCCACATCCCTGAGCAGCCCTTTTTCCACACCTTCCGCCGAGGTGCTGCCTCTCAGGCGAACTCCGGGGCTCCGTTGGCGTGGTAGGGAATTAGTCACGGAGTCCTGGCCGGTAGGGAGTTCGTCACGGAGTCCTGGCCG
>JANVCC010000118.1:510595-544181 GCA_025345505.1 Todiramphus chloris collaris | reverse complement strand
CCCCCCCGGCCGCAGTGCCCCCGGGTCCGCGCAGGTTCTCGGGAGGTTAAGGAGCTTAATGCATTTAATTATGATCAACGTGGGCACAGGGGAAATAGGTCAGCGGGGATTTGCAGGGAATAACTGTCCCCAAGCGGGTCCCAGCCCGCACCGCGTGGGTGCCACGCGCCCAAAAGTTCCGGACCCGTTGGGGTTGGGCAAGTGACACCCCGAGGGAACGTTAGAAAGCACCCAAAGCTCTGCTGTCTTCTCTCCGTGCTCGGAGGCACCTTCTCGGGCTGGGTGCTGTTGGCTGTCGGGAGGGGTCCCCATGGTTGGTGTCGTGCTGGGCCACCCGGCGCAGCACACCGTGTCCCATCCCATTGCACTGTGACCTGTCCCATCACACCTCACCCCATCCTGTCCCATCACACCTCACCCCATCCTGTCCCGTCGCAGCAGGAGCAGGATGAGGCTCACAGCGTGCCGGTAGGCTTGGCGCAGGGCACGATATGCATAGCCTCTGGGTTCTTCTGATACAGGTTTTGCTCTTGCACAGCAGGTGATATGAAATGTTCTTTCCCTTCCATCTTTGCTTTAAAAAACTAAACCTGTGCTCTCAGATAACATTCTGTAGACCGACAATTAGCAAGGCACTGTAGAATAGAAGCATCTTAAAGTTTTTCTACTAGGTTTACAGAAATTTACTTCTTTCAGTGTTTTCACCACAAGCATTTCTTGGTGTGATGCTCGTTGCACTCTTGCGGAGAGGGGTGGTCACAGCCCCCAGCTGAAAGGAAGGACTGTCCTGGTCCTCCCATCCAAATGCTCGTATAGTCCCGTATTTTGGGTCAGGACAAGCCACAACGCTCAGCTGTTGAAGTTTAAAGTACTTCTGTGTAGTATTTTCCATCTGGTGAATCGTTGTTAGCTTCCAGGGGTGTAGACTTCTCTGGAGCCTTTCCAGCCCCCCTGGCTCTGTTCCTGTGTGGGCTGCCCTGGGTGCTCCTGCTCTGGCAGGGGGGTTGGACTCGATGGTCTCCAGAGCTCCCTTCCAACCCCTCATTCTGTGGTTCTATGAAAACCCAACCAACAACTTCTCCTTGTCTGTCTAGTTTACTGTTGTTCGGGTTTGGAAGTGAACCACAGAAATAAAAGCCCTGTGGTGCCCTTGTTTTCCCTGGTACGCTGGAGTTGAATTGAAGCGTCACTGGCACCGTGGCCGTTACCGTGTCCCTCTGGAGACCGTTCATCTGTTAACGAATCTCTCTGGCTTTGATTGTCAATTGCAGAAAACAACCTTGTATTGCAGAGCCTGGATGAGGTATGGGGTGTGTGTGCATCTGCTCGTACCCCCCCACAGACCTGGCTGATCAAGGCACACGATGGAGAACTTTCCTCCCCCCCTCATGCAAGTTTGAAAGTGCTGTGCTGGGCATGGGTGGTCTCCTGAGGAACTTCCATTGTGCCCCAGTACTCAGAAATATCTACAGCTTTAAGGGGAAGAGTATTTTGCTACTGATGTGGTGAACGGTCCCATTGGTTCCTGTCTCCTTACTTTGTGTGGGCTTCTCAGAATTCCTTCCAGCCTGGCTCCGACCACCTCTGTTGCGCATAGCCTACGGGTGCTCGCTCCTCTGTGCTCCGCACGGACGTGGTGGTGGCACCTGAGCCCCTCGCCGTGCTCAGCACTGAATTGCTTTGTATTTCTGAAGAGAGCCTTTAGACAAATTACAGCTTTGTTGAGTTTATTTCCCACTGAAACGCATTTTAACCCTCCAAACCCCACACCACGAAGCCCATAAGCTGTCCCAGATGTGCGGCCAGGGTGCCTGCATGTACAGTGAGCCGGGTGGGTGTGGAGTGGCTCCTGGAGCCGTTAGTCGGGGTGTCTTTGAGAGCAGGGTGGGGAGGGCACGTGTGACCAAGCGCTGCCTACAGCCAGGTATAACAGAAGCCTTCTGCTTGAAAACGAGACGCAAACCTGATCACTATTGGGAACTGCTGCGTGAGGATCGATGCATGAAAATGGCATAAGATTGGGCTCTTGCTGCGTGAGCAGTACCACATGCAAACAACTTTGTCTTGTCTTTTCCATACTGTAAAATATCCTTGGATTGAGTTAAATCAGCCACTGAAAATGCCCTGCAAAGCTCAAATCTGAATTTTTAGAACCCTCGGTTCATTCCAGTGTCTCCTATAGAATGTGCACTCGGGATAAAAGTCCCAGGCACGTAACGTGCAGAGCGATGGCTGTTGCCTGCTCGCAGTGCACCAGCCCCGGCACATCCCCGTGTGTGTGTCTGCAAAACGCATCTTTCTTCCAGCTGAATAATTCGGTTGGTTCAGTCCTTACTAACTGGTAGCATGGAAAAGCCTTCGTGCTGTCGAGCCCTGGAACTCGTGTGTCCTTGGGAAGAGGCACCACAGTGGCAAAGCGGTTGCACCTCCCCGCTAAACAGTTTAATTCACGGCTGTGTAACAAGTTATCAGAATGATGCTATCTGCTTGTTTCTGCAGCTGTGTTTTCCTAGCTTTTAGTAAAAAGCTGGAATAATAAGAAGGCTTTAATGAAGTGATGTGGTTGAGAACTGTAAGCACTTAATGGCCTGACTCTGCGAGCTGCCAGGGTGTGTGCCAATAATTCGCACGGATAAAAGACTCTGCGTGGGGTGGGCGGTGTAAAATAATTCGGCTTTTTCGGAGGAGGTTCTAGCTCTTTAGGAGTTGCTTGTTGCAGCTCATTACTCTGGGCTTTGATCTGGCCAGGATGTCTTGTCGGTTCAGAAAAGCGAGCTGTGCGGGCTGTCCCCTGCGAGCTGTGCTGCAGCCCGGCCCCCCGTCCCTCCGTTCCCCGCAGCGAGCTGCCAGGGGAGCCCAGTGCTTCAGCCCCACTTGTCTTGGAGCGTCTGCCCAAGTCCGTCTTGAGTTCTGGGCTGTGGCACTGAGATGTCAGAGCTTGGAGTGAAAATCCCTTGAAAGAGGGGTGCCAGACACTGTGCTGCAGCCCCTCAGAGCTGGAGTCTGTTCCTATGTTCTGCTCCCTGTCCGCTGTTGGGAGGGATTTTTTTTCCACGCCTGTTTTTGTGGGCTGGAAATTCAGCTTCTGCCTGGCTGTGAAGGTGCTGATAACCCATTAATTAACAGGTTATCCTTGGCATGGAAGTGCTGAGCGGATGATAAGGAAGAGTTATGTGGGCTAATAACTCCATCCCAGATCAGAAATGCAATTTCCTCTCTTCACCTCAAGTGCTGTCAGACTCTGGATTACCCTGCCCTGTCTCTACCTGCCATGCAGACAACACAGTCCTAACTGAAGCTCAAGTGGGATGCCTAAATTTGCGTGCTGTGAATACCCACTGGGTCTCGGGGGGTACAGTCCCCCAGCAGCTTTGTCCAGTAGCAGATGGATTCAGGCACCTGCAGGTCACTCCGATGGAGCCTGGCAGGTTTTGTTGCTGTAGCACACATCCTGTCCTGTCCTGAGCTCTTTCAGTGACGCTGACCTCTCCGTCACCCCCAGGATGTGAGAATCCTTCCGTCGCCTTCGCGCCAAGGCGCTGGACGTGACCCTGGCTGTGCCCCTGCCCGTGCCAGCCATCCCTGGGGTGGCTGCCTTTCTCTGCTGGGTGTAGCCTCGCTGGTGCTTTTTTTTTCCAGAATAAAAGCTCTTTGCGAGTTAAGTTTTTCTTACAGAAGAGACTGGGTGAGTTGGAAGGGACCTGCAACACTCACCTAATCCAGCTGCCAGCGCGCACTCGGCGTTTTATCTTTCTTAACTTCTGTCTGAAGTTTCATGGTGGCAAATATAAAGTGCACTAAAAAGACAGTTTCTTGGTGCCATGTTTGCCAGGAGGCTGATTCTAGGTGACCAGAGCAGTGTTTGCAGGGCTCGAGTCCCCCTTGCTTCTCTGTCGCTCTGTGATTTCAGTCTGACATACGTTGGAGCAAAACCAGGAACAGCTAAGTGGAAGGGTGTCTGCCAAGTGTTGTTTTGAAATACTTTTCTTAATACCGTAATTCTAAACCATTCACATTTTTAATCTCCAGGGCTGTATTTTATTCTTCAGTAGTACTTCTTGTGCAACAGAGGGGAACTGTGTGGCAGCAGAAGACAGGTCCGTGTGCTTTCCTGGGTGTACATCACCTTGTTTTCAGGTGCTGGCTGTGTTCAGCTTGCAGCGCGGGGGTTCTCTCTCACGTAAGCTGTGCGGGACTGGGATTCAGCAAATGCCACCAGCGCTGCGCTATCGCAGCCACCTCCCGTGGAATTTGGACCCTCGGTGCTGCGCGGGACCCTCCGCCAGCGCCTCGTGCACTGAAACCAGCAGATTCTCCCCGAGCTCTACCTGCATTTCAGCACCTTCTTGCTGCAGAGCCTCCCTTTCCTTCGGGATGCCTTTCCGGAGGGTGCCACGGCTGTTCAGAGCCGAAACCAGCAGATGTCCTTGGGCAGCTGACTCCAACAACAGTAATTCCCCTGGGGTTTGCTGCCCTTTCCCTGGACAGTTAACATAAATTTAAATACCTGGCCTCAGCTTCTGTCTGCTGGGGTTTGTCACAGTTGCTGAGCTTTCCCAGAACAGGGCTGGGGGTACCCAGTACCCTCCTTCCAGAATTAAATGCTGGCACGTGTCAATAAGAAATGAAAACAATGGAGCTAGTTGGTACCCCTCATTCTAAGGTGCTTTATTCAGTTCTGGGTTAATTAGTTTTCCTCTCTTCTCTACAGCTTTCTAGGTTTTTTTTGGTCAGTTTGGTATCAGTCCTTTTTGTAGTATGTTTTATGTAGTGAGCTTTCAACCTACTGTTGCTCCCACTATTTTTTTTTCTCCAGAGCCCTCTCCAGACAGCAGCTTCTCCATAGTTTTCTTAGTAGTCCAAAAAGCAAAGGGCATTATCTTTTTTGTTGTTGTTTTTTTTTTAATAAGACCTGTCATTGCTCAAGATTCTGGTTTCCTCATCTGAAGAAATATGTTAGAAGAGGATATATCTGTCAGTGACACTCTGTCACTTCCTGGGATGCAGCTGGAGCCAGATCCCTCCGTGGCCGGCGTGAAGCTTTGGGCAGGAATGTGTGTTCCTGCTGCACAGAGAGATCTGCAGCGTTTCAGGCAATATTTGCAAGTTTAATTCTTCTCCCCTCCTGGCTTGGCCGTGCTTGTGTGGAAGGCAGGAGGGTGGTCTCAGAGCCCCAAGCACTGCTGCTCCTCCAGGAGATGCTTGAGAAAGGAGGGTAGGACATGGTGCAAGTTCAGAATGAGCTTTCAAGCCCTGTGCCAGGCTGCCCAGGGCAAGGGGGGAGTCCCCGTGATCCCTGGAGGGGTTTCCAAGCCCGCCGTGGAGCTGTGGTGCTGAGGGACAGGGGGCAGTGGTGCTCTGGCACTGCTGGGGGATGGTTGGACTTGACTTTCAATGTCTCTTCCAACCAAAACAATTCTTTGTCCTAAGAGGTGGCAATGACGTGGGCACCTACTGCGGCTGGGCAAGGTGGGGAGGCAGCGTGAGGAAGAGGAGCACTTCCTCTTGCACACTGTGAATTTGCTGCCGGTGACGCTGCGCTGCCCCTGAACTTTGGAGTTAGCAGGAAATGGTCAGCAGCTGATCCCGTTCATCCTCTCAGGAGGGTCTGTGATTTCCTTATAAAACGTCCATGTCTGCCCAGAATTGCCTTTGCACAGAAGAGACCGGTTTCTGTCTCCAGTCCCACTTCTCTTCCGTCCGTAACAACTTGCACTTTTCCTGTGCCCCTCTGGAGTGGGCGACAAAGACCAATTCCGAATGGCAGGATGGGACACGCAGTCTCTTGGATCTCCTCCTGGTTGTGTCTCCCTCCGTGAGCTGAGCTGACGTTCACCAGAGCTCCCCAGGAAGGTCCAGCTGTCCCTGTTGGGAGTGCTGACAGCCAATACTGGGCGGTTACAGCTGAAGCTGGGATTCCTCCGGTGTGATTTTACTCTCCTCTGGCTTTCGATCCCTCAGCATGGCGAGATTCCTTTGTGATGCCCCTGCAATGTTCCTGCTCTGTTACCGATGGCCCCGTGCAGGTCCGTGGAGCACACAGCACGGGCACTACCTGCCTCTCGCTGTCAGGCCGACAGTTCCTCCCACCCCCTATTGCAGCCGCTGCCGGACAGACGGGCTGGGCTCTGGGTACCACTGGAGCAGCTCTGCCTCACAGGGATGCTTCTTGGCTGGGGTCAGTTCCGAGCAGTTGTGCTGACCCAGGGGCTGTGCCAGGCCTGCATGGGCGCTGTGGCACCTTCACCAGCTCCATCACAAGCAACATAGGGAGAAAGTTGTTTGGTGTGAGGGTGTGGGAGGCTGTGCCAGGCTGCCCAGAGAGGCTGTGGAGTCTCCTTGTCTGGAGAGATTCCCACCCCGGCTGGACCCTGCGCTGCTGGGCCCCTGCTCTGGGTGCCCCTGCTGGATGGAGCAGGGGGTGGCACCAGAGCATCTCCAGAGGGCCCTTCCCACGCCCACCATGCTGTGAGCAATGGACCAGGTGACAGGAAACAGCCTATCTGTAGTTTCTGGGGTCTCCCTTGAGGCCCTTTTTAACAACAGCGAGGCTTTTGTCCCCTGGCACCCTCCCAAGAGTGGGATGGACGGTCGGGTCCAGGCGTGCATCCTGCAGTGACATAACACCCGCTCCCAAGCAGAGGTGGCCTGAAGGGCAGCTGTGTCCTTGTCCTCACCCTGGGGTCTGTGCCCGAGGCAGGGGACCCAGGCAGCATGGAGAGACCATGATCGCACGAGCCCTGGGTCTCTTGATGTGGAAATAAAATGAATGTGTATCTAGAAGAGCCTGATACGGAGCGACTGTACAGATGATCGAGGGTGGAAATGTTCTGGGTGTTCAGCCCTCCTTCCCATCATGATTAAAGACAATTCATTGCTGCAAGGCCACTTACTTAGATATTTTCTTTCCAGTTTAAGTCTGAAATGCTCTGCTGCCCCGTAGTCACAGGAAGAGGCTGCTAAGTCCTGTGGGTAGTGTTGGATTATGACTTAATGGGAGGTTAATGCTTCTCTAATCCATGCAGTAAAAAGTCTGTGTTGAAATGGAGAGCCCTGTGTGGTTCATAAGAGGTAGTGAGCCTGCAATGTTTCCCTCCCATAGCTTTTAGTTTTTTCTTCCAGTCCCACAGTTTTTAGTCAACTTATGCTAATTATACGCTCAGTTCTTTCCGTTTACCCTTTGAGCTTGCACTGGGTCTATCTACCTGTTTTAATTGTGAGCTGCTTTCATTAAGCTGGTGCCTAAACCCTTGTTCTTCCACCTGCTGTTCACATGAATGTTGTTCTTGTTCCTGAGTTTAGTGATTCATGTGTTTGGAACACTTGAGGAAAAATGGATGTGAGAATAGAAAAAAAAACCCCAAAACTCCTCCGTCGTGCATCTTTGTGTTGGTTTTGGTTTGTTGTGTTGGGTCCTGGGTTTGTTGGGTGCTGGTCCAGTTCTTCCCGCGCCGTGTGTGAACTGCACGGCGTGTTTGTACCGGGCGCTTTCTTACAGTGCCATGGAACACTGAAAGGGAAAAAAACACCTCATTGCTTTTAGTGTAAGTCATGCAGGTTATTTTCTGCTCCGAAGAGCACGTCATGCTGTCCCTGATTCACAGTGGGTCTCATCCAAGATCTTGGTGTGTAGCCTCAGCTCCTACTGCAGTAACAGCAGGAGGAAAATCCTTGCAAACTACTTATGCCTTAGGAATGGCAAAGCCAGGGCACAGCTGCTCCCTGTGGCCCCTGCCTCTAGAAGTTGCTTTCCTCGTGTATCTGACAGTTTGTGAATCAACTTCCCCGTCACCTCGGTCGGCTCTTGGTGTCCCCTGATGTTCACTTGAGTCTTGCCGGGTGCCAGGCTCCTCCCTGGAAGATGAGAGGGACTGCCTCTGCTGTGCAGCCTGGCCGTGTAACCGCTGTCCCTAGGGAAGGGAACCCTGTCCTCTCCTGCTTCGCCTCCGACCCACCCTGGGCTGTGCACCCGGCGGGGGCCGGACAGCCTGCCCGTGAGCCTTGCCGGGGTGCAGCCTCTGCCGGGGAGCTTGGGGACAAGCCTGGTAATGCCAGCTGGAGAATGGCACGCTCGGAGAACCGTGACCAGGTCTGGATGCCTCGTGTAGCTCTCTGAGGCCCTGGCGTGTTTCTTTTGTTCACTTTCTCCCAGTTTCTCAACCAGAGAATGCAACTTTTGGAGGGAAGTGTTGTTGTCCTTGAACAAATGAAGGCATCGTGTTTGTTACTGGATTAGAGTGCCTTGTTTTGAAACTTTAGGAGCACATTTTCCTCCTGCCAGTAAAGCGGGAGCTGGGAGAGGAACTAGGGAATGGGAACTGGGATGGGGTGAGAGTCAGGACTAGAGCAGGGCAACTGAAAGGAGCTGGGTTGGGAAGCACAGGCTGAAGGCTCCGCACCCGCTAGAGCAGTGGTTCTCTGCTTTTCTGCAAGGAATGGCTGAAGAAGGCAACAGTTCAAGTGTGGTAGGACAAACATGCATTAAAAAGGTTTTTAGGATGTAATGGTTTTGGGTGTGGACAAGTTTTTATTTGTGTGCTCTTCCCCCTCTTCCAAGCTGAACGTAGTGTTCCCATCGGCTGCCTCACATCACTTCTGCGAGCTCAGGGTTTCTGAAGGAGAGGAGGGGAATGCTGTTGAGTCATCTTGGTCTCCAGGACTTGCTAGTCTCCAGTGGGCATGAAAGTTCTCTGGAAGTATTGAGCTCAACATGTTCCTGTCCCCGATTCTCCTGGCTTGGCACCAGGTGACTGAATGCGTTCGCTTTCAGAAGCAATAATAATGTAGTTGGGTGTATCAAGAATTGGGACCGAAACTTCATTTCTTGTTGTTGTTGTTTGTGCAGTGGCTTCTTGCAGAACCAGCGCTGTGGGGAATGGGGCTGATTCCCATCGGTCTGTGACCTTCCCTTGTGTGGATGAGTTGAGTTCAAGCAAAACACTCAGAACTGAAAGGGAAAATGGGTTTAGAGTCTTTCTTTCAGTCACACAGAAAGAAAATGGACACCCAGCAGAGTGAAGCGTTCTCTGGATGCAACAGCAGAAAACTCCGGTCTCTGAGAGGCGGGTCCCCTCTCCTCCCTGGAGGCTGCCAGCCTGGCTTCCAGCTGAGCCCGGGTACACACGGTCTCGAGGTGCTGCAAGATCCTTTCCATCCTGCAAATGAGTGACTGTCTTCGGCCCTCCGTGCCTCACCCTGCGTTCCCTTGGAGCCGCTCAGGACTCAGTGATGGTTTTGATCAGCGCCTCCCTCAAGCACTCCGCAAAACACCAGCACGGGGGTAAAGCTGTCGCTTGCCTGCTGCGCGTGATGCTGTAAAGACCATTTCCCATTTTGTTTTTAGGCCGTGAGAAGGGGGAGGGAGCGGGCACAGTGTGGTGTCTGGAGCACTGGCGACGCTTGCGACGACCTGGCGCTCGCTTCCTCCAGCGGCGTGCTGGCCTGGCACCCCTGGCCCGCCTGCCCGCGCCTCCTCCGGCGCGTCTCTTGCTTGCTTGGACCTGGCGGGTCTCGCTGCCCACAGGCAGGACCAGGGCAACGTCTTTAAGGAAGGGATTGACCCGTTCTGTGGTGCCTCCCCGCGCGGAGAGGAGCCGGGGCAGGCAGAGATGCGGTTCCTGGCGTTCCCGGCGCCCAGGATAAACAGCACCAGATGGTGCCAAGGAAGTTTGTTGCGGGCCCGAGCTGGAGATAAACACGGCAAGCTGTTGTTTCAGAAGGGTAGTGCAGGATGAAGATCGTTGTAAAGAAAACAGTGCCACGGAAACAGGAATCGGATTCGTGCCGATGTCTGTCGGGATTTCTCTGGTCCCTGGAAACCAGGTTTGAGAGCAGTCCCCGCTGCTCCTGCTGTCCGGCGAGTGCTGCCACAGCCGCCGGTCATCGCACCATCCTCCTCCTCAGCTGTGGGTGTGCGACATGGTGAGTTGCACCGGGGGCTGGGGTGCTCTCCTGTAAGTTGGGCTGATGGCAGAGGCTGGTTTCGGTCCTGGTTTGATCAGAGACAGGCACTGGAGAGAGAAACACCACAGCTACTGGAGTGCGCTGGCCTGCCGGGGCTAACGAGATCAGAAGAATCACAGAATCCTGGAGTTGTTCTGGTTGGAGGAGACCTTTCAGATCATGGAGTCCAACCATCCCCCAGCACTGCCAGGGCACCACTGCCCCCTGTCCCTCAGCACCACAGCTCCACGGGGGGCTTGGAAACCCCTCCAGGGATCACGGGGACTCCCCCCCTGCCCTGGGCAGCCTGGCACAGCCCTGGGGAACCCTCAAGGGGTTGAAGAAATTGTTCCTCAGCTCCAACCCAAACCTCCCCTGGGGCAACTTGAGGCTGGTTCCTCTTGTTCTGTAATAAGAAGAAAGGTCTTCTGTTCCTTGGTGGCTATCATGGTCTTCTCAGAGTTTTACTTTTTAGATGTCTAGTATCTTTAAGTAAAAGAAAAAGCTTCCCCCTGCCCAATTCCCAAAGAAACAGAATGGATTCGTGGATAAAATTACTTCACCTGCCCCATGTCCTGGCTCCTTTAAGTAGAGCAGGGTTCAATCTTGCAGTTATAACTGACCTGGGAACTTCTGCAGGAGAATTTTGAGGACCCTGTGATGTGGTGAGAACTGTTGACTCAGATGTTGAAGAAATCAAGTGTCTGTGCTCTAAAATGAGGTGGGTTTTGGTGGGTGGTTTTTTTTTTTTTTTTCACAGAAACAAAATAATTTTATAAAGTGCATTTAAGAAAGGGTTTCCTGCAGAAATGGCTTTCAGCCCAAGGTTTAAGATGCCTTGGTTCTTGTATCATCGCTAATATGGGCTCCTCGATTTGGCATGAAACACACAAAAAATATTCATAATGAAGCAGGTGACGAAAACAAAGAAGGCAGAAGAATTTGTTGACATCTGGTGTTTAACTGAGATGATACGGCTTTGGCTTCCCCCTCATCTTCCAAGAGTCAATAAAACCTGGGAAATGCAGTAGTTATTGACTGTGTTTTTGTTTCATGTGTTAAAACGTGAAGATATGGTTAAAAACATATGAAGTTTAGACTTTTCGCACCAAAAGAAATTGGTTGTCTGTGTGCCTGAAGAAGATGCATCATCTCAGAAGAGATGGAGAGGAAGAGTCTGCAGCTGCTGCCCATGTCTGTCTGCAGGGTGTAGGGTGGTATGTGCCAGGATTAAACAGCTCCTATTGTGGTTTTTTCAAATTATTATTTTTATATTATTATTATATTAAAAATCCACTATGTAATGAACATAGCTGTGTCTTAAGTATATCTCAAAATGCGTTGTCTGAGGTGTTGTCTTCAGTCTGTGAGAGCTGAGAACATAAACCTGAAGACGAGCCCAGCGAGGCGAGGGGCAGCTGTCACAGAAACTTCTTCTTGGGTGCTCAGTCTGCTCCACCACACCAGAGGGATACTAGGCACTTCTCCGTGACCGAGGGCCACCTGGGTTGAAAACTTGTCATCTGTGGATGCTGGGGACCCGTGCTGTTGGGGGCCTCCTGGGACCCGTTCATCGGCAGAGGCAACATCTCCAGCATGGGACCTGAGCTGCCATGGGGTGCTCACAGTGAACCTGCCAGCCTTGGCCAGCTGGCAAGACAAGCTGGCATGGCTGCTGAGGGGTGGATCTGTCTTCCCAGGGTCTTCTCACGGAAACTGGAACCCTCTTTTTCAGGTCTGAAGTGCGTGTGCCAGCTGTGCGAGCACACCAACTTCACCTGCCAGACGGAAGGTGCCTGCTGGGCTTCGGTCATGCTGACCAACGGGCGCGAGGAGGTGATCAAGTCCTGCGTCTCCCTCCCGGAGCTGAACGCGCAGGTCTTCTGCCACAGCTCCAAGAACATCACGAAGACCGAGTGCTGCTACACCGACTTCTGCAACAACATCACGCTCCGCCTGCCCGTCGGTAAGTGCCGTCCGAGCGCAGGATGCTCTGCAGATGCTTGTGGGCAGCGGGAGAGGGCAGAAATTCCCTGCAGAGGATGGGACCAGAACCATCTGAGGAGGGTTTTAAAGGCTGTCTCTAAAACTGTAGCTATTATGGTTTTTTTTTTTTTTTCCCCAACTTGTTTCAGACAGAGAAATCTGAATTGCAGTTCTCTTTGGGGAAGAGTGAATGTCTTGTGTCTCCTAAAGACAGACCAAATGTTGTCTTTGATATCCCACGAGGCATTAGCTGTGAGTGTGAAGTGTCTGAAGGAAGCTGACTGGTCACCTCACAGACTTTATGGGCTGGAGGAGCTTAAGGGAGTTTGTGGTTTGAATTGGCGTTAGTGTAGGTGTTTGGAAGATGATATCTGATGGACTTTCCGTGGGGCATGGATCAGCAATGTATGAATACATATATATATCAGCTGTGAATTAGTTGTGAGGAGCTGAGAGCTGCTAGTTGGTGCATCACAAGGAAATAATGAAGACCTTGCCCTGGCTCAAGTTTTACAGTCTCAAACATCTCTGCACACAATTTTAAAGACCTGCTTTAGATGTCTTGAGCAAGAATTCAGACTACAGAGGTTTGGAAAGAAGGTTGTTACTTGTAGGAGCTGGCTGTGAGTTGGGAAAATGGGAAATGGACCCCTGTGTTGTCAGACAGACAAGTGTCTGGGTTGGTGGTGAGGTTTGACCTGTGATGGGACAGTCCCCTGGCGTGTGAGGAGCCGCTCTCCTCGTTGTCCTTGGCCAGTCTGTGTCACCAAGTGCCATGTCTTTGTGGTCTGGGTTGATGAGCAATTACTGCGGCTCCTGTTGGCTGTGGTCAGGAAGGGAGATGTGTCCTCTCTGCTGACACGGGTTGTGTTGCACCTTGGGTCGTCTTCAGGGGGTGAGGGGGTTGAAGGACACCAGGTCATTGCTGGGGGATGTTTTTGTCTGATGCCTTTTCGGCATTCTTGTTTGTTCTGCAGCTCATTTTAGCAGCTCTTAAGGCAGCTTGTCCTCGTGCTGGATTGGTGTCATTGATCCTTGCCCAGCAGGGGTGAGAAGGTGTAAGATTCCTGGTCCCATTTAGAGGGAGAAAAAGGATTTTTTCCAGGAGCTCTGGGTATTACACTGCTGGTGCAGTACTTGAGTCTGCCAGGCTCAGAAATGTCTAATGAAGCTGATTCAGTGCTTTTGAAAAGCAAATATTTATACTAATTTTACATTTAATTATTTGTCTCTTCTTTCCAAGAGTTGAGTTTAATCCAGGCTTTTTGCCAAAGCTGTAAAATCCACAACTTTAGCAGATGGTTCTTTTTATACACTTGCACCAGTGAGAGATGTCACAGGTAAGAAAGATGCAAATTAATATGTAATTTACGATTACAACCTGCATTTAATCTGCTGTCGTATCGTACTGACCAGGATTTAAAAGGTGGTTACCAGAAGCACTTGTATATCCTGGAGGATAGAGGACAGACCGTGGGGGGTTGCTGTGGTAGCCTTGGGGACCCCAATCTCCCAGTGTGGACAGGCAAGTGCCAGCTGTGGCCAGAGGAAGGTCTGTACCCATCAGCCTCTCTGGAGGAACCAGCTGAGGTAGAAGCCTGACAGCTGGGAGGTATGAGGCAGGACTAGAATCATAGAATTGTTTTGGTTGGAAGAGACCCTTCAGATCATGCAGTCCAACCTTTCCCCCAGCAGTGCCAGGGCACCACTGCCCCCTGTCCCTCAGCACCACAGCTCCACGGGGGGCTTGGAAACCCCTCCAGGGATCACGGGGACTCCCCCCCTGCCCTGGGCAGCCTGGCACAGCCCTGGGGAACCCTCAAGGGGCTGAAGAAATTGTTCCTCAGCTCCAACCTTGGGGCAACTTGAGGTTGTTTCCTCTTGTCCTATAAATAATGATTATTTAAGTATTTTTCTTTCAGTTGGCAACAGAAGGGAGATACTAATAATGCTTGTGCTCTCGAAATGTAGAAATAAAATGCCATGTTGGGTTGGTTTTTTTCCAAGTTGAGACGCTGGAATCTTGGGAGAACACTGCTATTTATAGAGGAGCAGTGGAGGCACGTCTGTCATCCCAGGGCTTGAACTGGTAGTTGCAAAACCTCAGGTTTCCTATTTCGGTACTAGAGAAAATTACTTAATTTTTAGCCTGAGCCCTTTGCTCTAAACATCTGGGGGAATTCATGTCAGTCGGAAATTTGACGGTCCCGGTGTTGTTTGTTTGCTGGTCTTTTCTTACTGCCCATCCTCGCAGAATCCGTACCTCGCAGAATCCATATTGTAGGAAAGTTGCCTTTGGCCCCAGTGGAAGTGAACTCTGGGGCACTGCTGAGTCAGTAGGTGATGGAGCTGGGCTGGAGGAGCCGGGGCTGTCCCGGTGCTGAGGTGCTGAGCCAGCAGCATACCTGCTGTGGTGGTGGGTCTACGATGGGGAGAACCAGTCTGGATGCCACTGCCCAGGCTGCCTTTGTAGGTGCCTTCTCGTGCTGAGGAAATTGCTGTTTCCAAAGCGAGATTTTAGGCAACTCCTTGCCCAGATGGCATTTTTTGTTCTTTCACTCCTTGTCTGATGTGTCACTCAGAAATTCCAGTCTGGCTCTTGGGTTCATCTCTGACGGAGGGAAAGGAATTTAAAGTGGAGGCACCACTTAGGAGTGACAGGAGGAACTGTCACCTGGTCTGACAAATCGTGGCGGCACTTCTGGGTAAAAGTGTTTATTTCCACCGCTGAGTAGGGGCCAGACCAGGGTTCACAGCCGGGATGTGCTGTGCTTGGACCGTGTTGGTGCAAAGCCCCAGGTAGGGCTGCTTGGCCCAGAGGTCCATGTGGAATGTCACCTCTTCCTCTGGCATGTCCCTGTCTACCGTGTGTGGCTTGTCTCACGTTGGTGGTTGTCCCTTGCCAGCTGTGGTGATAACGAGTTAAGCCACTGGGCTGGGTTATTGGTGCCTAACTTAGCGTGCAGGCTTTCTGGTCTTTAAGAGGTACCTGCTTTGTCATGGTACTTTTTTTAGCCAGCCCACTTCCCACCACCCTCTCTTAGAAGAGTAACAACCCATGAAGTTTGACACTTGGCATGGACATCTTGACATGGAAGATCTACTGATCGATCTATCTATGGATCTATCAATCTGTCGGTCTCCGTGATGCAGATTCTGGTTTAAAAGTAGCACACGGCTATGGAAAACTTGCCTTTGTTCGGGGGTGAATCTCATGGAAGAGGGGAAGCCTCGAGAAGTCCCGAGTGGTGAGATGAGGCAGAGCTTCTTCAGGCGCTTGCCCCCTGCTGCCTTGCCTGGGGAGATTGTTCCTTTTTTGAGGTGTGCATCTTCAAGGACAGATTTGACCTGGGTATCTGCTTTTTGTGTATTACTTTTTATTGTGGGCAGGGATTTCATGAGAGTTTTGCATTAACAGGTGCTAAGTTTCTAAGCAGGATTAGTTTGCAGTAATTAGGGTTTTTCTGTGTTACCCTGAATTAATTTCCAGTTTTTACTATTTGAACTGGGCTACTTCGTGCTGCAGCTGGTTCCTGGGAGTGGTTTTCCCCTGCCAGTGGGATGTCTGAGCAGGGCTGCAGGGCACGACCTGCAGAACTCTTCCTCCGTGGGCCTTTCTGTGGATCTCTGGGTCTGGGAAATCACCTCTGTGCACCTCAGCACATGACAGGCTGCTTTGAGGAGTTGCTGATAATATCTAGGAGACTTCTTTCAGTTCTAGACTTGTGTCTCATGGGACTTTCGGGCCGTATTCCAGATCTGGGAGACAGTGCGTGTGATCTCTGCCCCCACCCCACTTGTGAGCCGGGTTCAGCCCCCTCGCAAGCCTGTTCAGAGATGCCAGACCCGTACCTGCAGCCCTGGAGTGGGCTACTGGAGCTTCTTACAACCCAGTGCTTGCATTTGTGTATGGTGGAGGGTGATGGTTGGCCCCAGGAAGAGTCAGTGCAGCCTGAGGAACTTCTTTCCCATCCCTTCTCCAGAGCAGCGAAGTTGACGTTGGCTTCAGTTACCCCCCAGCTGGAGGCAGTGACTCAGCAGCTGCTGATCTGCAGCCAGAAGGCTCAGAAGCTTTACATTTGGTACCAGATATAGTTCACAGGACTTTCTTGAGCTCTGCTGTCTGTGGCTGCATGTCTAGAGGTGCGTGGAGGAAAGTTCGTGCTGCTACTCCTTGCAACCTCTTGATCTCGAAAGACTTTAGTGATGCTGGAATTTAAATCTCCATCTTTACAGATGCTGAATGAAAATTGAGGCTGGATGGGTGAAGGTGAGTCTGCGAATTTGTCACAGGATTCTGGGCTTTCTGACCAGGCTGCTTTCAGAGGCTGCCTGAAGAAAATGTCAGCCTCTGAGAAGAGCCGTGGGCATGTGTTCAGTGTGTACAGCCGTACCTCTGTGAGCTGGGGGGGAAACATCATCACAGCAAACAATTCTCTGGGTTTAGGTGTTCTCTGACCTCTGTCATTCCAGCAGAAGGCAGCACGCAGCTCCTTGCCGCTCTGCGTTGTGTGGCCTGGCACAGCAGCATCTCTAAGGACCTGAGATAAAAAGCACATGACTTCTTTCTATATTTGCGTAGTGGAGGATGAGTCAGAGGAGAAAGGAGGCTTTATGCAATGAGATTAAGCTAATAGTGGGATTAACAGACTGTATAAGAAGTAATTTGGCAGCTCTCGTCTTTATTCCTATTGCCCAAACTGCACAAAGACCCAAGTGACCCTCGTGTCACCTACAGTGACACCAACTGCAATGAAAGAAAGGGAAATACAATGGAAATCCCAAAGAAAAAAGTCCCTTGAGTATATTCATATGGCCAAGAGAGACAAATAGTACCAGTGAGGCTGATTGTTGGGCAAGAGTCTCATAATTATTTACATTTATTTTTGCTATTGTCTGTAGGTTTGGATCCAACCCATAATTACTCTTCATTTACCTGTTTGAAAATGCATAAAGAGGCTAAAGCCCTTGTAGGGGAATGTTACACGGGGATGTAGTGGTACTAAAGGAGACAAACACTGCTAAAAGTTTCATAAGGTGCATATTAATGCAGAAAATGGGAAAAATCAGCATTCAACCAGTAACGTTTGGAATAAGACCCAGTGTCTGAATATAACTTGTAAGGGAATTCCCTTCCATCGCGTATGGACCCGGAGAGGTTGCCCAAGTCACGAAAGGCAGCAAGATCATAGAACCATTCAGGTAGGAAAAGCCCCTTAGGATCATCGAGTCCAACCATTCACCCTGCTCTGCAAAGCTCACCCCTAAACCACGTCCCCCAACACCACATCTAAAGCACCCTTAAACACCTCCAGGGCTGGGGACTCGACCATCTCCCTGGGCAGCCTCTTCCAGTCTCTGGCTGCTCTTGCTGGGAAAAATGTTTCCCTGCTGTCCAGTCCAAACGTCCCCTGGTGCAGCTTGAATCCATTCCCTCGTTCCATCGCTAATGACCTGAGAGCAGAGCCCAGCACCAGCCTCTCTACACTGTCCTCTCAGGGAGCTGTAGCGGGATGTGCAGGCTGTGGGCAGGCTGTGGTGTGGGGCAGAGCTCTGCCTTTCCCTGCCCTTTATTTCTGCTGTTCCTCACCTGTCACTGAACAGGGTGAAAAGGCCTCATGTTGTTTTCCCAGCATGGACCTGGTCCAGGAGTAGAGTTAGAAGGAAGGTCAGGACAGCGAGGGAAGAGACAAGACAATTCTTCTCGCTTCTTCTCCTGAACTGTTGGTGATGGGGAGAAGGAGGGAGGGTGGGGAATGGAGCAAATAAAAGAAGAGGTGGGGAAATAATTTCATGTATTTGTTTCTCTCTTCTCTGTGGGTGCTTTGCTGCTTCTTAGCTGCTGGTTTCGGAAAGCCAGCGCTAGAGATCAGTGGCCAGCGCTAACGGCTCGTGTTACTGCGCAGAGTGGGTGACAGAATCTTGATCTGGCTTCCTGGTTCCTGTTTGGGGTTTTTCAGTGACAAGGAGCTTGTCTGCCGTGGCACGGGCAGCCTCGGGAGGGGAGGGCAGGAATCAAAATAGAGTGGGGAGGAAGAGCCACTTGTGACCAAGCTCTGTCTGGATCTAGTGCCTTCCAGCCTGCCGGGCCGGGGGCTGCAGAGAAGATGCAACCACAGAATCCCAGCACGGTAGTGGTTGGAAGGGCCCTCTGGAGATCATCTGATCCAACCCCCCTTCTCCAGTCCCCCTACCCAGAGCAGGTTGCTGGGGATTGCGTTGTCCAGGCGGGTCTGGAATCTCTAGATCGTGGGTGGTGGGGGTGCAGAGCTGCTCAGAGACTGAACTGGCTGCACGAGATGCACCAAACCTGCTCCCTCTCTGTGTTGGTGCAGTTTGGTGCTGCACTGATGGAGCAGTTCCTGGGATAATCCCCCAGCTGGACTGATGTCCTGAGACTCTCCTCAGGAAAGCCCCCGTGGGCAGAGCTCCGGCCGGTCATAGGTGCTCTGCAGATGCCTCATTCTGCAAATATTTCACATACTTTTGTCCATCTTGGCTGTCCCAGAGCCGTGTTCTCTGGAGGGACTGGTAAGAATAGAGCCGTGCAGAGGGAAGGTGGAGCTGGGCACAGGGAAACAGCAATTCAGATCATGTGTCTGTTTATCTCATGGCTGTATCCCAGGTGGGTTTGCTTGAACTGCTGGGTCCTTAAGCAGACCTTTCCCAGGTGATTTCTGAATGTCCTGAAAGGAGTGATGGAGTCTACAGTTGTGGCAGAAGCTGGAGAAACTTAGTTGTAGACTCTAGTCCAAATTGTGTGGTTTTGAAATTGTGTAAAACTATTTTGTATGCCTGACTGGAGCCCCCCCATTAGATGCAATGTATTTTCCTACTACTTTGGAAAGAATAGTAGCTTAGGAACTTAAATGTGCATAGCTCAGGGCTTTTAGAAGTCTAACGGTGCCCATATATGTCAAAAGCAAGGCAGATGTGTGTGAGGATGTCTTTTCCATTGGGGGGGAGGGAAATCCTTTTTCTTTTTCTTTTTTTTTTTTTTTTTTTTTTTTTTTTTCCTAAAAGTACTGTTTTGTTTACGCAACTTGGATTCCAGCTGTACCATATTGGGAAACTGCTGGATGCTGCCAGATGTGCTATTTTTGTTTCATGCATGGCAACACATCTTCAGCTTCTGGTCTTCACTGAACAGTGCCTTCGGAATCAGGTTGAAAAGAGGTGTGGCTGATGGTGTTGATTTGATGGTTTTAGGTAGTCACGAGGGATTTTCTTACTTCCCAAAGAGTTTGACGTTGCTGCAACTGCTGCCAACGCTGCCGCACTTCTCTGGTGACATCACCGTCAGTCGCTGCCCGTACCCTGCCTGTTGTGTTTTGCACTTGTGCTGTTTGTCTCTCCTGGGTGTGGTTTCTGTGGTGGGGTGCCCCAAGGACCTCCAGGGGTCATGGTGTGGAAGCCCAGAAACCTGGCTGCGGGTCTGGCTGCAGGACACTGTGCTGCAAGGGGTCGGGACTGAGGATGGTCCACGAGCCACTGTAGAGCAGAAATCACGGCGCTGGTACCTCTCAAGTCTCCCACAGGTGCTCTATCAGGAACTGGAAAGGGCTTGAGTAGTTGCCACCACCCTTGATCTGTACTTAGTCTTTGGTACAGCCAGTAGACTACAGGATGACAAAGGAGGTTTCCATTTGGTTCCTTCCAAGAAACTTCTCCAGGCTGTCAGGATCCTCTTCACTTGCCGGGAACTCGGTGGAGACCCCGTGCAAACCGTCCCGGACACCTCAGCTTCCATTCTCACTGCCAGCCTGCCTTCTGCACTTGAGCTCTCTCAACGTAGCATCTCAGAGGAGACCTGTAAGCACCACTGAACTTGATTTTATTCTGAAAGACTGTCACTGCATAAGTCATAAAGCTGTCTCCTGTTTCTGTTCCTGATGCTGGATGCCACCCTCCTGAGTGGGTGGGAGAGCCTTTAAATTCTGCTTCTGCTTTGCTCTGACATCTTGCTCTGCGTCCCCAGAATGGCCATGAGTGCCTTTGTGCTCCCTCCACCATCTTTCTGCTCCAGCCAAGGTTTCTCCTACTCCTTGCCCCACAGTATCACAAGGAATCATAGAAGGCATAGAAGGCAGGGGTTGGAAGGGACCTCTGGAGAGCAACGAGTCCAACCCCCCTGCCAGAGCAGGAGCACCCAGGGCAGCCCACACAGGAACAGAGCCAGGGGGGCTGGAAAGGCTCCAGAGAAGGAGACTCCACAGCCTCTCTGGGCAGCCTGGACCAGGCTCCATCACCTTCACAGGGAAAAAGTTTCTCCTCTTGTTGAGGTGGAACTTCCTGTGTCTCCCCTTGCTACCATCACCTCTCCTCCTGTCCCAGGGCACCACTGACAAGAGCCTGGCCCCTTCTGCTTGCCCCCCACCCTGCAGAGATTTGGAGCCATTCCTAAGATCCCCTCTCAGGCTGCTCTGCTCCAGGCTGAACAGCCCCAGGGCTCTCAGCCTTTCCTCACCAGAGATGTTCCAGTCCCTCCAGCATCTTCGTAGCCTCCCTTGGACTCTCTCCAGTATTTCCCTGTCCCTCTTGAACTGGGGAGCCCAGCACTGGACACAACACTCCAGATGTGGTCTCAGTGGAGCAGAGTAGAGGGGGAGGAGACCCTCCCTCAGCCTGCTGCCCACACTCTTCTTCATGCACCCCAGGAGACCATTGACGTTCTTGGCCACAAGGGCCCACTGCTGTCCCATGGAGAACTTACTGTCCACTAGGACTCCACAGTCCTTCTCTGTGGAGATGCTTAGAGGGGAGGGGCACCTCAGCATCCTCCTCTGCAGCCTTCATCACGGATGGAGCCAGCACCTTGCCCCTGCACACAGAGTCTCTTGGCCCCGCGGTCCTGGGTGGCAGGAGAAGCTCTGTGCGGCGTGGTGCCCAGCGGCGGTCCATACGACAGAGGGTCCATCTCCACTGGGTGCTTCAGGGGACACCTCTGCTGTGGGAAAGCCCAGGTGCAAGCGGCGCAGGAGAGCACGGTGTCCGGGCCGTGAGGAGCAACGCTGCTTGCCAATCCTCTTACAAGTCTACCAGATGACCCCCCGAGTGTCCCGTTGAAGCCCCTTGCAGGAGAAGCCCGTGGACGAGACAGAACAACCGCGTGTTCCGAAGGGTGGGAGCTGCGTGCGGTGAGCAGACGTGGGGCCCTTGGTGGCTAACTCCTGATGTGCTTTTGGATTACAGCACACACGTTGCTTGGCATTGGCCTGAAGGGACAGAGGGGCTTCGTGTCTTCTGGGACGATTGCAGGGCGACTTTGCAAGGGGTGGAGTCCCTGATTGTACAGCTTCTGCACCCTTCAGATCCCCTCTTGGCACATCCTGAGCGCTGAGGGGGTTTGGGGTCGTGTTTCTGGTTTGCCTTTATTTTTTTTGGAGTGGGTGTTGGATGATTGTTTTGGTTTCTGGTGGTTTTTTGGTTTTGCTTTTTACGCCATTTAGAATTTGGGGGGCACTGAGGGATTTGTGTGCGTGTGCACGCGCAAGGAAATACCTCAGCACTGCGTTCCTACAGCTTCTTGGTGTGTTTTTTACTCTGGTAGTTTTAAAATGGAAAATGATCCAGGACAGTCCCGTTTCTTGACCCGTGTCAATACAGCTTCATGAACACAAGCTCCAGATGTGTTCTGTCTTAGCAATCCTTTGAGTGCCTCAGTTACTGGAACTTCGTGTTTCCTTACGTGGTAGGCGTTAGGAAGTAATTTTTTCCAAGGATTTGTTTTCAGCAGGGACAGTGCACTGAGAAGTTTATAGACAGGCTTCCAAGCATGGCAAGGGTGCTGTGCCACCCATTGTAAAGCCAGGCGGGTGCCTCTTGCTGAACGCATGTGACGGGTGTATGGAGCTGCCTGTGCCACTGCGTACCAAGCAGGTTACTGGTGGTGGTGGTGGGCGTGCTGGTGCAGCCCTGAGCGCTGGGCTATGTCTCGGCTGGGCTTCTGCAGTGAGCTTGCTGGTCCCACCTCTTGATCTCCTGCAGTGCCGCAGACAGACGGCATCTTGCCAATGCGAACAGACTAAAACCATGTACAAGGGTCCCTGCTGCGTTTTTGGAACTGCAGTTGCAAGGAGAAGTTCTTCAGATGTTTGCTGCCTTGAATGGTGCTAGGTGACCCTGTTTTAGCAGGGGGTTGGACTAGATGACCTTGAAAGGTCCCTTCCAACCCAACCCATTCTGCGATCCTATGAAATGTGGTCTGTCTCGCCGCTGCCAGTCCCGGTCAGGACAACTGCGGGAAATCACGATACCTTAATACATCATCACTCCGCGGCCCTTCATTTACCATCTCCTGACCTCCACCCCGCTCTCCTTTTTGTCTTCTGAAAGCATCCGAGTCTCCCGGCAGAGCCGCGGCGGGCCCCGTGGCGCTGGTGGTGACGGTGGCGGTGCCAGTCTGCGTCGTGTCCCTGGCGGCAGTGCTGGCAGCGTGCGCCTGCCAGGGGCGGCTCTGTGCCCGTGGCAGGACCAAGCAGCCCAACGTGGAGGAGCCCCTCTCCGAGTGCAACCTGGTCAACGCCGGGAAGACGCTGAAGGATCTCATCTATGACATGACGACCTCTGGCTCTGGCTCTGGTAGGTGGGGGCTGCCCAGCTGGGCTGCTCGGCGCAGCCGATGTCGCTTCTCCACCAATAGTGGAGCCAATTTTCTTGATGCTCAAACCAGAGGCTGGCATGGCACCGTGCCCGTAGCGTGCTGGAGAACGTTGTGTGCTGCGCAGAAGGTGCAGGTGGGACTCTTGTCTCAGAGGCTCTTACCCTAGTGATGAGGTTTGTGTCAAGGGGGGTGTTGTGCTGATACACTCGGCCACACCTCACAGCAGCAACAGGACTTTGTTTGCTCTTCTTCTGTCAAAGTACAAGAGTTCCACTCTTTGTTTGAATGGAGGAGTTAAAAAAGTTCATTCCAGAGTCAGTTTTTAAGACCTTGCTGGCTGAGGTGGCCTGGCTGGTAATAAAAGCTACCAAATTTATCTGCATGAGTCAGGATGCCACCCCTCAGATTTTTACAGCGGTGCCAAAATAGCGTTACTCCAAATTCTTCTTCCGAGCGGAACGCCAGAGTTTTCACTGCTCTTCCCGTTTCTGATCCCCCATCTGCTGCGGTGCCTCCGTTGCTGTTGAGAACTTGTGAAATCAAAGAAAGGCAAAAATGAGGTGGGAACTGAAAGATTCCATCTCGTCAGGCTGGTGGCACGTCTGGTGCGCGCAGCCCGGCTGCCTGTGACTAGAACTTTTATTTACACGAAGAATACGTCAGTCATGCCTGCTTTTTATTCAGGAGTGAAAGATTTGTAACTGGTGCTTAATTCGACTTAATTCATTTTCCATGAACTGTGTACCTTTCGGGATTAATTTATTGTACTTCCCTAATGTGGGCTTTTTTGATTTCACAGATACAACGAATTTTATTTACCCAGAGAGTTTAACTGTTTGTAGACGTCCCTGAGTCCCAAACAAATCCAGTGTGAACTCAAACAACGAGGGGCTTTGTGGCTGGCAAACCACAGGGAGACTGCTGTGAGAATTTATTGTCCTTCTTGAGTATTTCAGCCAGGACACATCCACTAATTGCCCACAAAACAAACTCTAGTCTGCGTCAAACCAGTAGTTCAGGCCTGATTTTTTTTTATGGTTTGTTTTTTTGGGTGGTTTTTTTTAGTGTTTTGGGTTTTTTTTTGCGCGTGTGTTTTTTCTTTAATTGATTTGGGGTCAGGGAGTTGCAGTTTGTAGAAAGAAACTCGTGTGTGACGTGTGCCCTGTGAGTCCCTGGCTTTGCTGGAAAGCGTTACCCGTGGACTGGTTTGCCAGTAGCATTAAAAAGGATGATTCTGGGGAGGTTTTTGGCCAGGAGAGAGTTCTCCTTCGGTACTCTTTGGAAGCCAAGTCGTGAGTGCAGCTCCGTGGCGAACTGTTTCCCACACACCCGCCTCTTCTTTCCAACCCAGGTTTACCTCTGCTGGTGCAGAGGACCATCGCCAGGACCATTGTGCTGCAGGAAATTGTGGGAAAAGGCCGGTTTGGCGAAGTCTGGCGTGGGAAATGGTGCGGGGAAGATGTCGCGGTGAAGATCTTCTCCTCCAGAGACGAGCGCTCGTGGTTCCGGGAGGCGGAGATTTACCAGACGGTTATGCTGAGACACGAGAACATCCTGGGCTTCATCGCTGCTGACAACAAGGGTACGGTGTGGGACCTCCGGGTCACTCCCTTGGAGTCGCTTTCGCTGTCCCTGCTCCCACCTGATGCTCCACTTTGATCCTCACATCTGTCCTGAGCCCCATCCCAAGGGTCGGCCGGCGAACATGTCCCTTTGCATGCCCGAGCCGGCCAGAAAATGAGGAATCTTTTTAATAAAGCTGAATAATCTTGCTTCCTCCGGGTAGATAACGGGACGTGGACTCAGCTCTGGCTTGTCTCCGAGTACCATGAGCAAGGGTCTCTGTTCGACTACCTGAACAGGGGCACGGTGACGGTGGAGGGCATGGTCAGGCTGGCGCTGTCGGTGGCCAGCGGCCTGGCACACCTCCACATGGAGATCGTCGGCACGCAAGGCAAGTGTGCCCTCAGTCCTGTTGGGACAGGACAAGGGGTGGTGGTTTAAACTAAAAGAGGGAGATTTAGAGCAGAGAGAAGGAAGAAATTGTTGGTGCTGAGGGTGAGGAGAGCCTGTGCCAGGCTGCCCAGAGAGGTGGTGGCTGCCCCATCCCTGGCACCATTGCAGGGGAGGTTGCCCGGGGCTCTGAGCACCCTGCTCTAGCTGCAGATGGCCCTGCTCCCTGCAGGGGGGTTGGACCAGATGAGCTTTAAAGGTCCCTTCCCACCCAAACCAGCCTGGGATTCTGTGTTTTTTCCCTCTTCCACTCTCTGCACCAACTTCCACATCTTTGTGGGAGCGGCTGTGCTGACGGGGAGAGCTAATGAAGGATATTCCAAAGGAATTCAGCGAGTGAACTTGTAATTTCACTTTTTGTGTTTTATTCTTGATATTGGAGCAAAAATGCCCATAAGGGTTTATTTTCCAAATCTGATGGCATTTTAGCAGAGGTTTAATTGGTACAAAATAGTCTTCGGTGTGTTTTCACAGGATGTAGTGAGAATGTTGAGTAGCACGGGTTTTGCTTCCTTGCTCGTTACATTACTTTTCATGCTGTGGTTGCCACAACTGACGGTGCTTTCTCTGCCCACGAGCAGGCAAGCCAGCCATTGCCCACCGAGACCTGAAATCCAAAAACATCCTGGTGAAGAGGAACGAAAGCTGCGCCATCGCCGACCTGGGCCTGGCGGTGAAGCACGACTCGGTGCTGAACACCATTGACATCCCCCAGAACCCCAGGGTGGGCACCAGGAGGTGGGTGAGGGCGGGCTGCCGGCCGCTGGCACAGCTCTGCCGTGAGAACAGCTTCTCCTGGCCCTTCCCTCCTCCGCTGATTCCCCCCCTCCGGCTTTTGGTGTCTGTTGGGTGTTGGCAGCAGGTCCAAGCCCTCTGTCCCTGCTGGGTGGGGGGTGCCATGGCTTGGGATGGAGCTCATCACCCCACGGGCAGTGCAGCTCTTGGTGTGGCTGTTCAACCAGGACAAACGATGGGTCACCACAACCCCCTGCAATGCTCCAGGCTGGGGCAGAGCGGTGGGAAAGGCCCTGGGGGGGTTGGTTGACAGGCAGCTGGAGATGAGCCAGAGAGTGCCCAGGGGCCAAGATGCCACCAGCATCCTGGCTGTGTCAGCACTGGTGTGGCCAGCAGGACCAGGGCAGGGATCATCCCTGGTAGGACCAGCTGCTCCCTGGCCCTGGCACGTAGCAGCGTAGCAAATGACCTTTGTGTGCTTTAAAGGTATATGGCTCCTGAGATACTTGATGACGCGATGAACACGAACATCTTCGAGTCCTTCAAGCGTGCGGACATGTACTCTCTTGGGCTAGTGTACTGGGAGATAGCCCGAAGGTGCTCCGTGGGAGGTGAGGTTTCTGGCCTTTTTCGTGTGCGATCCAGAGCGCTTTTATCTTAAACCAAAGGCTCTCTCGCTTGTCTTGGCAGCGTGTGGTGGTAAAAGTCTGCTGTGGAGCGGGTGTTCTTCCCCTGTCCTCTCTCACTGCCTGTAGAAACCATCAGAGTTTGTTCTGGAGCAGCTCCTTTGGATTTTGTGTTACCCACACAGCGAATCTTTCCTAGGAATCACCGAGGAATACCAGTTGCCTTACTATGACGTCGTGCCTTCTGATCCTTCGATAGAAGATATGAGAAGGGTAGTTTGTGAACAGAAGCTCAGACCAAATATTCCAAACCAGTGGCAAAGCTGTGAGGTAAAATCAGTTTTCCAGTTTATTACAAAGCGTATTTAAGTTAAGATGGAGTTTTTCAGTGGGAGAAAGGGGACTCGATGTCCAGCCTCTCTGGAGTTTCCACATGGTTCTGATGTCTGGCTCTTCTTCAGCCCCCAGATCACTACAGAGAAAACTCTTTGCTCCGAGCGCTGCACTCTCTCCACCCTAGGTCTTTATTTGCGTCACCGCCGTTGCACGGCCCGTTCTGGAGAGCCGCGTTCTGTCTTCCAGTCTTGCCCTTACAGGATGCCGGGCGGGAGGTGTGGGTCTCGTCCCTGACCTGTTGTGTGGGTTTCCGGTTGGCAGGCGCTGCGGGTGATGGGGCGGATCATGCGCGAGTGCTGGCACGCCAACGGGGCCGCCCGGCTCACCGCCCTGCGCGTCAAGAAGACCGTCTCGCAGCTCTGCGTGCCGGACGACGCCAAAGCCTGACCGAGCTCCCTGGAGGAGGAGGAGGAGGAGGGGAGCGAGCTCTTCTGTTCATCTTTCAACATGTGATGTTATTTTTATTGTCGGTCTACCTCAGATGATGCGGCTCAGTGTTTGGGTGCCCGAACCAGAGCGCTGGCATCCAGCTTCACCTTTGGCTGCTGGGAGGGGCAGCTCTTGACTTGCCGTTCGTGTTCCGTGCAGCAAGCCAATGACTCGCTTTGGGTTTCTAAAGTGAGTTAGACTCTGGGCTAATGGTAGAAAGGAGCTTAAAACACCATGGCAGTGTAAAAACACCTTTGGCTATCGTGCTTTTTATCCTGGTCAAACCCCAAACATGCTGCAAGTAGCTGGTGTTGGTTGAAGCCTTTGTGCAAGAGAAGCCGCATGATTTATCCTCAAACCAAGTAAAAGAAATGAATTTAATACATCGTTTTTTGATGCAGGAATCTGAAAAGGAGCTGTCAGTAAAATGCATTTCAAAACACTATATTTATCGTTACCTAAGCAAATAAAACAGGTGAAAATGCCACTAAGCACGTATATTGTGAACGAAAGCATCTAGTCGGTTTTCTATTAACTTTTATTTTTGTTGTCTTGATTTCATACAAAATACTACAGTTAGGATACAGAGTTGTTTTAATCATTCATTTGTTCATTGAACATGTTGATGAAGGGACAATTTTTCTCTTTAACAGTAGGAAAAATAATAGAGGCAATACTTTTCCGCAAGATATGCAGGGATAGAAAGGGAGAAGTTCTACCTAAACTGGGAAAGTATATTTTTTTAAACAACATCTTGCCAATCTATCACTGGTAATGTTTTAATTTTCTTTTTTAGTGCCTTTTGGTGTTTTTGGGGTAAGCTTTAACAAAAAGGTATTCCTGGAAAACAGTTGAAACCCGTCGGAAAGTTTAATTTCTCAGTGGTGCCAAGCTGCACAGGTCTCCCCTCGGTGCCGGAGGGTCTGGGGACACCCTGGTGCCTGGGAGCCACCGCCGAGGCTGTGCTGGAGCAGTGCCCGGAGCTTCGGGGCATTGATATGTTTCCTGCCACCCTGGATTTTGGCACTTCATGTTCCAGGTGAACCTGCTCTCTGGGCTGGCTTGCTTGTCGCTGTTGTCTGTCACAGCCTGGGGACCTGGTAACATAAAAACTGAAAGGGCTGAAGTCCTTGCGTGAAGCCAGTACAGCCCGTTCAGAGGCTTCCTGTGGATCGCTGTAACTGAGTCATAGAATCACAGAATCATCTTGCTTGGAAGAGACCTTTCAGATCATGGAGTCCAAGCGTTCCCCCAGCACTGCCAGGGCACCACTGCCCCCTGTCCCTCAGCACCACAGCTCCACAGGGGCTTGGAAACCCCTCCAGGGATCACGGGGACTCCCCCCCTGCCCTGGGCAGCCTGGCACAGCCCTGGACAACCCTCAAGAGGAACAAATTGTTCCTCAGCTCCAACCTAAACTTCCCCTGGGGCACCTTGAGGCCAGTTCCTCTTGTCCTGTCCCTTGTTCCTTGGGAGCAGAGCCCGACCCCCCTGGCTCCAGCCTCCTGTCAGGAGCTGTCAGAGCCAGAAGCTCTCCCCTCAGCCTCCTTTGCTCCAGGCTCAACAAGCCCAGGGCCCTCAGCTGCTCCTCCCCAGACTCCTGCTCCAGCCCCTTCCCCAGCTCTGCTGCCCTTCTCTGGCCACGCTCCAGCCCCTCAGTGTCCTGCTGGGAGTGAGGGGCCCAAAACTGACCCCAGGATTTGAGGAGTGGCCTCCCCAGTGCCCAGTGCAGGGGGACAATCCCTGCCCTGGTCCTGCTGGGCACCCCAGTGCTGACACAGCCAGGATGCTGTATTAGAAATGCCAATAGCACTGGGCTGGTGAAAAGTGTTAGCATCTCTAATCATATTTCTGTAATACTGCAAGCTGTCAAAAGCAGGAAATTTTCTCAAAATTCATGGATATTTTTTCTTTCCATGTTGTGAATCCTGCCTCACTCCATGGTTCACATCAGAGTATAATATTCTAATATTTTTTAATAGCCAAAATTATACATTTCATAATAATATAGTTCTTTAAATGTTTCCAAATCCAGGTGGTCCAGGGAAATCACTCCCGGGTGGATGGGGCTTGGACTTAGGTGACCTTGAAAGGTCCCTTCCGACCCAAAGCATTCTATCATTCTATGATTCAGTGTTTCCAAAAGAGCAAAGCTTTGCACAGGCAGCTCTGGGGCAGTAAGCTGTTAGCTGATTACCGCGTTTAACATCAACCTTTGCAGTGAAACCTCTCGAATTCGGGCTCTTGCGTGGAAGAATGGGTTAAGCATCTCGTGAGCAGGGCGGTCGTTAGTATCAGGACTCCTGTCTCATCCTGACACAGCACTCGGGGACATGATGGACTCTTCATGGATGTTAATGACCCTGTAAATAGGCTCTAGTGCAATTTACCTGTTTGCATAACTTCCACTCACCTCTGCTTGTGGTAAATGATGCTGGGCGTTGCACGGTCTGCTGGCTGAATGGTGCAGAATGTTTCTGCCTGGTTGCTGGCAGGTTTTTCTCCAGTATGCTTTCAGAGATATGGTCAGAGTCTTCTTACGGGTTTAATTCTTCTGTGCTTCAACTGCACAAACTACACCAGGGAGCTCAACAGATGCCCACTTCCTAAGCTGTTTGGGGGGTAACTGTTGCACCGGCGTGATCCAAAGCGCGGTGCTGACTGAAGTATCGGGAGGTTTGCAAGCAGAAGATGCACCTTTTGTTCTTGTAGAACAGAACTTGAAAAAATCCTTATGTTAAAAAGGAACAAAGATTTTTTTTTTTTTTCAGGTGGGAAAAGGAAATGTTTTATCCATTGAAATCAGCTCTTCAGTTAGCAGAATAAGGTGTCTGAAATCAAAGGTAGTGGAGTAAAAGTTTTAGTTAGTGTGAGGGCTATTTCTTCGTAAGTATTAAACAGTGTGGGTGAGATGAACTTTTCAGAATTGCTTTGGCACTCGGGAAGCTGCCTGGAAGGAAACAGTCCCTCTTTCCAGAGCTCCTGGTGCTTGCAGACCCAGTCAGCTCTTCTTCCAAGAAAAAGGAATCAAATCTTTGCGAACAACCGGAGTGGTGCGTTAAAAAAAAGCATTAAACCCAGTCCTTTAGAACAACTAAACCCAAGGCGAACGTATCCAAGATGGAAGCCTACTGAAGAGACGGGGTCACCTTATGGGGTGACCTGTAGGTGCAGGGTACCCGGGCACAGCTGGCCTGAGGAGCCCTGCGAACAGCTCCAGCCTGACCCCGACCGCCTGCTCCCCGCGGCGTGACGCAGCCGCCCCGCAGCATCACTGCCTGCCCGCGCCACCGTCCGGCACCGCGGAGCGCAGCTTGGTTAAAACCATGCTGAGATAACTGGAGGAAATGGTTTTAGACCACAAAGTACTGTAGATTCAAAAGGGGGATCCAAGAGAATGAAGTTCAGAGCGGGTTGCCAGCAAGTGCCGCTTGTGCGTGAGCAGGTTCGTCCTTGGTCGGGGGAGGCGGAGGGAAGAGAGGCTGGTGTTTGCTGAGTGGGGGAAGGAACCTGCTCGATAGCAAAGCCCCTGATGTTTGCAGCTGTCTTGATGCACTTAAACTCCTTAGTGAAAACTTGATTTGTTGCCATACAACATGCACGATGACCAAGGGACACCGCCAGCTCCGTACACAGCTTCTAAAGTGCTATTTTTTTTCCCCCCTAAAAGAGAGGTGTTCCTTGCACTTCATGGGGAGAGTGGTCAGAATGCTCTCTAGGGACGTTTTCTTCCATGTAAAATTCAGTCCTATGCACTTTCTGTCTATATTATCCTTTGAAAGCATCTATGCCCTCGAAGTGTGTCTGGTAACTGGTCCTGGGGACTCTTTCCCTGTGAACTGGGTTGTGCAGCAGGGAATTTGGAGTTCCGGTGTCTGTGCAGCAGCTGCTCTGGGTCAGGAACGGTGCTGGGCTGAACTCATGCTGTGGAATGAAGAGATGTGCGTTTTGGTGTGAGGTGCTTTGGTGACCAGCTCTTGGAGTAGGGCCAGGAGGTGTTTGCAGGAGGGTTTACTGGGTAATGGGGTAGTGAACTGGTGATCAGGGATGGTACTGCCCATCCCCGCCTGTGGATCTGGTGCTGCCCTTGATTCTTTTAGTCTAATCTGGCTTCGGATGCCCGTGTAACCACCGTCAGCAGCTTCCTTTTAGTTGGAAAAGCCACTTGCTTTTTCCTGTCTGTTACTCAGTCCCACGCAGTGGTGGATTTTAGGTCTTTTTTTTCTTTTCAGTTTCTCTCCAGGAGTCGCCAAAAACTATTGAGCAACCTTGGAATTTGAGGAAGCCCCTTGTGGGGAGGAGTGTGTGGGGAGGATGCTCAGTGCAGCCGGACGCTGCTTTGCCTTGCACCTCGCCCAGGTCACAGCTTTAAACTTCTGGCTTTGATTTTTTTCCTGTGCAGATCTCACGGCGTGAGACACTACGGTCGCTCTGCCCCAGCTTTTCACTCAGCTCAATATTTTTGCACTGCTTTTTCTTTTTCTTCCATGTCTGAGAGGTAAACGTGCATTTTAGCAAACTGGAGTTAACAGAACTGAGCCAAGCGGCTGATGGTGGTACTGGGTACTGGGTACTGGGTAGTACTGGGCTTTGAGGGGCTGCAAACTGAGCGCTCCTTTTAAAAGAGACCAAGCCCCCCTTGTTTTAGTGGCCTTTTCCCTCAATGTACACTTGTCCTGTTCAAGTTTAAGAGCAGAGGTTATGCTGAGACACTTCTCTGGGATTTTAGGGAGGCTTGAGAGGTTACAAATGGTCCCAGTGATCTTCATTTGATGCACAAGTTCTTAAGCTCATAGCAATTGTCAAGCTGCAGGATGCTCGATGCCCATCGCCACCTTTAGCCTCTCCTGATTGATGCTTCCAGTTTGGGGGAGTTACTAGTCTTGTTAAATTTGTTTCTAATAGCCTAAAACCTAATGCATGGAATATGAATTGAAAGGGAAAGTTAATTAATATTTTATCTAGCATCTAATTTACTTTTTTTTTTTTCCTTCACTGCTCTCCCCAGATACCCCTTGAGAAATTCAGTCAGTAAACTCCTTTGCACTTTGCTGCTTTTATAGTCATTTGCACTTAACCCAAATCATTCCCTTGTGTAACCCTGTAAGAATCCTGTAGTATTTTAGTCCTTGTTATGTCACTTCTTGTTTTGGAAATAGATTCAGGAATTATAAATAAATCTGTTCAGAAATGTCTAGTCTCTACAGTGGGTCTTAGCACTGAATGGAGCAGGATCTCCTCGCAGTCCCTGTCTGCCTGGGTCTCCTGTGGCCGGGGGTGGGCTCTGGGATGTCCCCAGCACATCCCCACTTCTGGGACGGGAGTTTTTGCTTTTCGTTGCTGCTGAGGACGGCACCTTGCCAGCTGCCTGGCCACGACACGGACACGTTTAGTGCCGGGACCGCTGCCTGTGGCAGGCAGTGCTTCCGCGAGGCTCCCACCAGCACTGGGTTTCACTGTGAGGACGGGTGGGAAGATGCTCCATCCCAACATTCCTGGTCTACAGGTACAGACGCACAGCGTGGCTTTGCCTAGTGGTGCACGTTGATAAAGGCTCAGAAATTCCCACTGCGGTTTAGTATGGGTTTGGTAAAGCTGTCCTTGGCCTGGCCCTGCGTCCTTGTGCCAAGACCTTGTTGGTCTTCTGGCAGTGGGACCTCTCTCACCTTGGCAGTGCCAGCTGCGTGTCCGTGACCCCGAGTGGCATGGCAGGGACTGTCCCCGCGTGCCGTGGTACCCCGGGCCCTGCAAAGCTTGTAGGGAAAGGCGTCTGTGTTCTGTTTTAAGAGGCAGCATGAGTTCTGAACGTCCGGGATGTAAGCATTAAGAGGTACAGTATCTTTCTACAGAACATACAAAACGTGCAATAAGTCGTGACTGACACTGAATGTATTTTTGGCATAAACAGTCTGAATGTATTTTGGATGTAGCTATTGCATTTGTGTCTAAACCTGCTGTGGTTTTCCGTCCCCAAAGAGAAATGTTGTCGATCTACAAACCGGTCTCCGAGGTGTCTGTTTTGTAATTAATCTGGGAGCACTGTGCTATTTTAGAGCTTGGTACGATGCTGAAATTCAGCCTTCGTATTCTGAAATGCCTGACCTGGTGTACACTGCAGCAAGTTATTTTTAAAACTGTTGCTAAAGTTACTGCTTGCTATTGCAGCTGCCCTGGATGTACATAGTTGGGTTGAATGTTGTATTTTGTATGCATATTTGACATGCCGGTGTACTTCCGGAGAGGCGTGGCGATTGTAATAAATTGGGCACACTCTGTCATTGTGTTCCTGTGAAGTGTGACGCTGGTTTTTTTGGTGTTCTTTTTATGAGGGGAAAAGGGTTGTTCCAGGCAACTTGTGGACAGCGGAGGCTTCAAACATGAACCAAAGCTCTTCCAGCAGCACATGTCCCCCAGGCGGGCTGGGCAGGGGATGCCACCACTGAGCACGGGGCTCTGGGAAGGGGCAAGTTCCTGCTGGCCACCGCTTCCTCAGCTTCCCAGGGAAGGGTTAGGGTGGATAGTAGGAAAAATTTCTTCCCCAAAAGGTTGCCCAGGGCTGTCCCAGGATGCCCAGGGCAGTGGAGTCCCTGTGATCCCTGGAGGGGTTTCCAAGCCCCCCGTGGAGCTGTGGTGCTGAGGGACAGGGGGCAGTGGTGCCCTGGCAGTGCTGGGGGAATGGTTAGACTCTGTGAGCTTTAAGCTCTCTCCCAACCAGAACAACTCTGATTCCCATTGCTGCTCCTGGGTGGCTGAACTGCAGAACTGGGGAACGGGTCACGTTGGGAGCAGTATCCCGCACGCTTGCCAGGGCTGGTGCTGGGGATGGAGCTGGTGCTGGGGATGGAGGTGGTGCTGG
>JANVCC010000118.1:481600-510585 GCA_025345505.1 Todiramphus chloris collaris | reverse complement strand
GGGGATGGAGGTGGTGCTGGGGATGGAGCTGGTGCTGGGGATGGAGCCGTACGGCAGCCAGTGGCTCTGGAGCAGGTCCCCAGCCCAGCAGCACGAGCCGGTGGCTTGTGCATGAGTGTTGGCTGCCATCCCCTGGCCAGTGTCCATCGCTGGGCAGAGGGGAATGCTGCACTTCAGAACCTTGAGGAAACCCTGCTACCTGAGAGATCTCCATTCCAGCACGGGGGGAAGAGGAGGAGCAGCTTGCCCTGGGAGCTTCTGTGTGTGGGTTCTGTGTCCCGGCTCGGGGGCTGGCGTGGAGCTGGTGTGGCAGCAGGATGCTGAGGGCTTTCATGTGGGAAGAGGGGTTCATGAGGAACGTGTGCTCCAACCACACCCTGGGCTGCACCCCAGCAGCGTGGGCAGCAGGGGAGGGGGGGACCCTGCCCCTCTGCTCCCAGGGCTCTGGGCAGAGAGAGAGACCCCCCTGCAGTGCTGGGGCCAGCTCGGGAGTGCTCAGCACAGCAGAGACAGGGACCTGGTGGAGCGGGGCCAGAGGAGCCCCAGCGATGCTGGGAGGGCTGGAACCCCTCTGCTGGGAGCCAGGCTGGGAGAGCTGTGGGGGTTCAGCCTGCAGAGGAGAAGGCTCCCCAAGGGGAGACCTTCTGGGGGCCTTGCAGCACTTCAAGGGGCCTGGCAGAAAGATGGGGAGGGACTTTTGAGCAGGGCTTGTTGGGCCAGGACAAGGGGTGATGGGTTTGAACTAAAAGAGGGAAATTCAGACTGGGGGAAGGAAGAAATGTTTTCCACTGAGGGTGGTGAGAGGCTGTGCCAGGCTGCCCAGAGAGGTGGTGGCTGCCCCATCCCTGGCACCATTGCAGGGGAGGTTGCCCGGGGCTCTGAGCACCCTGCTCTAGCTGCAGATGGCCCTGCTCCCTGCAGGGGGGTTGGACCAGATGAGCTTTAAAGGTCCCTTCCCACCCAAACCATTCTGTGCTTACATGATTTATTTTCTTGTTACCAGGTAAACCAACTCCACAGGAATCCACAGGAACCATCAGCACAAACGCGGTAGCCAAGGAGAAGAACCAGCTCACCAGCTCCTGAAGGCACGGGTCCATGTCCCGCAGAGGATGGCTCTTCGCTTGTTCCTTCTTCCCCAGCAATGTGCATGTGGGCAGACACCCTGCAGACAGCGCAGGAGGACGGACGCCTCAGAAGTGGGCAGTGCTGGGAGATCCGTGCTCCTAGGAAAGTGTGCCCCCCTCATTTTCTGTGCATTTCAGAGCCGGTGAGCAGCGAGCTCGAGTGTAAACCCTCGTGAGAGCCATGAACCGCTGCTCTTCTGTTGGTGAGCAGGCAGCTCCCCTCTGGTGTTTCCTGCCACCAACGGGTGGGAGCTGAATTCATAGAAACAGCAGCTGAGAAACTGCTGTAGCTGCTCGTGCAGCCCAGAAGGGCTTTGGTTCATAGCAGAAACTGCTTTTAAGTCTTAACGCTCTTGGTGACTTTCCTGAGCAGCCAAAGGAAGGTGGAAGGTGTGCTAATTAATATAACGAGGGTCCGCACCAGAGCTGCCACCATCCCCTGCTCACTGCCTGGGCTGTGCACCTTTTATCTCATCCCGCTGGCAAGCCACTCCGGGTCTGGGGACGCTGCGGCAGCTTGTGGTCTTTCAAATGTTTTATTAATTCTGTCCTGGGCCTGAGGGAATTTAGGAAACGTGCGAGTTCACGAGAGCCCAGGAAATGTGTAGGTAGTCCAGGGAGAAAACAAAAAGGAGGAGAAAATAGCAAAAAATAATCAATCCCCAGTCAATAGGCTGCAGCATCGCTTCCTCCTCCATTAAGTGTTTTGATTACCTCCACGTTGTTTGGTATCAATTTAATTGCACTCTCTGCCTGCTGCCCAGGCATCCTGTGGCTGCAGCAGCCTGGATAGTGGAACATCAGTCTATGAACCTACCTCATATTTTGAGGGCTGCTGTCTTTGGAGACTGGAGACAAGGGTTCTGTCAGTTTAATATTAAAGAATTTACTTTAGATACTGTGGTCCCCGATAGGATGGGGTGTGACAGATGACTAGAATTTGGGCTCAAAGTAAATCAAAAGGAGACTGAAAGAAGCTGGGATTTTTCCATGTAAAGTTTTTTTCTTTACAAGTTACTTCCTAAAGCATGGGATGCCTGTAAAGAGACTGAGAACTCTGCGACTGGAGGCGCAGAGATGGGAATCGACCAAGGACTAGATCCTCATAGAGGAGCAAAGGAGCATCTCTCTGTGGTCTGAGGATGGAGGATGAAGATTTTCTGGTTTTCTTTCACAGAAATTGGTAGGAGAATGGGAAAGCCCTGCTAAAGTGTTTTCGTAGAATTGTTTTGGTTGGGAGGGACCTTTGAGATCACCAAATCCAACCGTTAACCCAGCATTGCCAGGACACCACTAAACCACATCCCTCAGCATCACATCTCCACGTGGGGCTTTGAAACCTGTCCATGGATCATGGGGACTCCACCACTGCCCTGGGTAGCCTTGACTTTCACTTGATGATCTTAAAGGTCTCTTCCAACCGAAGCAACCCTATGATTCTGTGGTTCTGTGACTCTCCGGGGTGCACAGCTGGTGCAGGGGCGTATGGCATTGCTCAGGGGTTGGCGACATTGCCCGGGGCTGCTGCAGAGGGTGGCATGGGGCTGCTGGGTCAGCTCAGACCGAGATCCCGCTGTTCGCTCTGGTGGGAGATTCTGTTTGTTTCTCTGATGGGCTCGTTTGGAGATGAGTCACTTGGTTTCAGAACGGCAGAAGAGGGTTGCCTGAGGAACTGAAATACACTCTGTTTGTTTTCAAAGGCACTTAGCAGGGCGATTGTGAGCAGGAAAAGGGGAAGCGGCTTTGAGTCACCTCGCTCCCCACATTACTCAGCGGTGCTTTAGCAGATGCCACCCATGAGACAGACCTTCTGTTCTCAGGAGGAAGGGGAGAGCTTTCCCCCTCGCCTGAATTGCTGTGTTAACACTATTTTTTTCCCCGAACGAGCACCGTGGAGGAGAGAGACGTAAGGAGTGAGCAGGGTCGGGGTTGCCCCTCGATCAGCCCGGGCAGCGTGACTGGTGAAGGTGGAGTGCTCCAGCCAGCAGCCAGGCGAGGCTGGGACCCGTGGCCGTGGGTGACTCTGCACCCTCTCCAAGGCATTTCAGACTTCCTGACTGGCACTGACTGGTCCTGAAGGGCCGCAGTGCTTTTCAGTAGCACGTAGTATCCTGTTTGCAGCACTGCTCAGGGAATATTTCACTTTGCTCCTAAAATTATTGGGAATTTTGCTTGATGGCAAGATGAGGAGTCACAAGAGTAAAGCAACGCGAGTGAGATCTTTACTGAACAACCAGGTGCATTGGAATGAGAGTGAAACGTGTTCTCCCAGTTGTCCTTTTGGGGCCAGCAGAGCACCTAGAAGGAGCAGGGATCGACAGACAGACAGACGGCTGTGGTTCTTGGTGCTCTGGGGGAAGGAGCTGGTGACTCCTGTGCTGGTGCTGTCCCTGGGTCCATGGTGGCTGGTGATGCAGGGACCAAGAGGGAAGGCGGCTCCTCCCCGCTGAGGTGATGCACTGAGGGGCTGGGCAAGGAGGGGGAGGCAAATAAACTTACTGTGTCAGAAATAGGATTAAAATCTGCCATGCAAAAACCAAACCAACCGAACAAAAAAGACGAACAAAAAACCTTCTGTGCTGGGGATTAAATTTTACTTATCTTTTAGTTGCGTGTCCCATCCCACCGTGCTCGTTGTTTTGCTTACCCTGAGTTTCTGTGAGATGGTGATGGGATCTACAGGGCTCTGCAGTGCAAAACTGGACTTGTGTCCAGTGTAAGGGGAGACACGTAACAGGAGTTTCTTTTTTTTAAACTGTACTAATTAAAAAACCTCATTCTGCCTCTTTCAGAACCCCTTTACATGCAGGCTGTTATCTTTCTGTGGGCGGGGGCTGCTGGCCATTTGGAGAGGCAGGCGAATCGTCTCTGCATTCATCCGTGGTGACAGCAGAGACCAGACTGCAAAGAAAAAGCCTCCCAGCCCGTGCCTTGCAGTGCTGGCTGCCCCCCTCACGCCCCCAGCCCGTGCCCTGCGCTGCCCGCACCTCTGCCAGCTCTTCCCTGCCAGCAGCCTGCCCCGGGCGTGTGTGGCAGTAGAAGTCTCTCCTGAGAAGCATGTATGTGGCTGTAGCTTTTGGTTACTTCTCTGTTTTGATGGCAATAGCCCTGCTTGTCCCTTGAGAAGGTTCAAATGCCACCTGGGCTTATTTGTGACTGACCCTGGTCCCTTTGCACAGTTACTGCCCTGGTATTTGTCCTGCTACCTCAACAAAAGATGATGGTGTGTTTCAGATGAGTCCCATCTGGATGTCCAGCCTTACTCGGCAGCTCTCCTGGCCACCAACAGTGCCAGCTGGCTGGGGACACGGGGCTCCAGCCATCGCTGCAGAGCTGCACAGGGGCGAGGGTGGCTCTGGGGCCGTGTCTGTTTTGGACTTGGCTGGGCAGAGGCTGCCAGGGTTGTCAAGATCTGCTGCCTGCGGGCTCACAGAATCCCAGCATGGTGGGGGTTGGCAAGGCCCTCTGGAGCTGATCTGGTGCCACCCCCTGCTCCATCCAGCAGGGGCACCCAGAGCAGGGGCCCAGCAGCGCAGGGTCCAGCCGGGGTGGGAATCTCTCCAGACAAGGAGACTCCCCAGCCTCTCTGGGCAGCCTGGCACAGCCTCCCACACCCTCACACCAAACAACTTTCTCCTCATCCAGGGCTTGCCTTTTGCATTGCTTACCTGCAGCCAAGAGAGGACAGGCAGCCCTGCTGCCCACCCACACCTGGGGCTGCTTTCCCTGCTTCTCCATGAAATCCGTGAGTAAATAAGATGCCCACAGGTCATGAACACTTAAAGGTTATTAGAAGCCACACCAAACTGAACAACCGGTCAGGCAATAACTGGAGTGAAAAAACTCTGAGAGTCATGAATCCTCCCAAATGTGTTTGCAGCTGGGACAGAATCCTGGGGAGAGATGAACCCCTGCAAACCTCGTCTGTAGAGCAGCAGCTGGTCAGTCTGTTTTCTGGCCAGTGCAGAGCTGGGGGGTGCATCCTGGTTGGCATCGCTCTGCTCCAGGGTGAACCAATGTCTCGGCTTCACCGGAGGCACCCTGGCTGCTGTTGTGGCATGTCGGGCTGGTGTGGAAAGCTGATGCCTTGGGAGGGTCTGGAGGGCACCTGGAGTGTTGCTGGCGATTGTGGCCACCAATTGTCTGCCCAGGTGAGCCCGGTGTGTGGCACCCAGCCAGGCACAGCGTGGATGCCCTTCCCTTCACCTGCCCGCAGCCCTCACTGTCCTCTGGCCCCGGCCAGCCAGGGAAGGTGGGAGGATGATGCTTGGCCAAGGCTGTCCCTGGCACCGTGTGTGCCCCTGGCTCTGCTGTGGCAGCCCCTCACCTCCCAGCCTGCAGACCCTGCACTGACTGTGCTGTTTGCTTCAGAACCTGTTCTGCTGGGTCAGCCATCGCTCCCTGCCCCAGCTCACGTGCTCTGCCGAGGGCATCCCTCTGCCCTCGCTCTGAGGTGTTCCCAGAGCCCATGCTCAGCCCAGGGCCCGCAGCTGCTGCTTTCCAGTGGCTGGGAGGTCACACGAGGACCCAGTTATCTGAAGAACACATTCTCTTCCCACTTTGGCCAAAGGGCAACCTGAGCAGTGCAAGGGATGCCGAGCACGTCAGGGAACGACGGAGCTGAACTCAGGCAAGTGTCTGAAGCCGGTAGTGCCTGAGGGACACATCCCTGCAGAGAGAAGGCGGCGTTCGGTCAGAACCGTTGTGTGCAGGAGTGGGAAAAAAATTAAGCAGATTTCTGTAACTGCCGAGCCGAATTCTTAACCCTCCCGTGAGCCCAGCGCTCGCCGAGCGCCCTGGTGATCTGCTCGAGGAGATTTATGTAACGCGCACCTAAACCACGGCTCACGTGGCTGCCTTTCCGGCCTCGTACTCCGGTCGCGGCGGGGCGAGGGTGTTTTAGCTTCCTCGGCCGCGCCGCAGCGGTTGGCAGCGCTGGTCCCGATGCCCTGCCACCGACATGGCTCTCAGGAGGCTCCTGCAGCAGAACCACAGCAGCCCCGCCGGCGAGGAGTGGGCTGTGCCGGCGGACGGCAGGAGGATCCAGCACCTGGCCAACGCGCTGGGGACGCTGCCGCGCGGGCGCAAGGTACAGGATCGGTCCCGTGCCCCGGGAGGCTGACGGCTCCCTCCTGCCCGGAGAGCCTCTGGCTGCCCGGGTCTGCAGGGTGAGCCCCCTCACCGTGGGGCCTGGTTTCAGGGTGCTGGAAGGATCACCCAGCTGCTCCTGGCATTGCAATGGCATCTTTGCAGCGCTGGCAGCGTGGGTGGTCCCGAGAGGAGCGAGCGCGGAGGTGTCCTGCTCGCAGGGGGCTTGGGAGCATGAAGGGCTCCTGCAGCCAAGGTCCTGCCCAGGCTGCGTTTCTTCTGCGTTCACAGTGGTGCTGCCAGGCAAAAGAGGCTCTTGCTGTCTGGGGGTTCCTTTAAACTTGCACTGACTTCAGCGTAGTGGCCTGGCTGGACCGTTCTTTGTCCTGCAACGCTGCACCTACCATGAGTTACTTCCACACAGATGCTGGAGTATTTGTCGGGGCTGGCTGGGCTGTCTCTCACCTGGGCTTTCCCCTCAGAACTGCACATTTCTGCTGTTGGCAGCTGGTTTCCTGCAAAACTCTGTCTTGCTTCTGCTGTAAATTGCCAGCTGAGCAAATTCAGCTTCGGTCTGTTTGTCCGGTGTGAAGAAGCTGAGACAGAAAATGCTCGAGGCGCACAATAATCTGAAAGTATTTATCAGAAAACTGGCACAAAATATCTGCTCGCTTTAGGCTTTGCTTTGTTCCGTGATGGAAATGCTTTGTACAAGTGTGGGGAGATAAAGCCAAACTAGAGCTGGGCTGCTGCTGTTGCAGGCTGCTGCTGGGTGGCACCCGGCTCCTGCAGCGACGATGGAGCAGCCCTTTGCGTGGCAAGCCCTGACGGTGATGGCTGTGATGTGCCTGCGGCTGCTAAAGATGAATTGCAACACACTGGGGCATCAGGTCTGAGCGCTGCTCTGTGCAGAGTGACCCCAGCGCTTCCCTGCTCAGGGACCCGTCAGCCTGGGCGTACGCCTGTCCTTAGCTCAGTACCTCAAGTGCAGTTTATCAGGATACGTGTGACCTCTCCAACACCTCCTTTTCTCTCTCTCAAAGTACATACCTTGAATCCTGGGGTCAGTTCTGGGCCCCTCACTCCCAGCAGGACATTGAGGGGCTGGAGCGTGGCCAGAGAAGGGCAACGGAGCTGGGGAAGGGGCTGGAGCACAAGGGTGCTGAGGAGCAGCTGAGGGCCCTGGGCTTGTTGAGCCTGGAGCAAAGGAGGCTGAGGGGAGACCTTCTGGCTCTGACAGCTCCTGACAGGAGGCTGGAGCCAGGGGGGTCGGGCTCTGCTCCCAAGGAACAAGGGACAGGACAAGAGGAACCGGCCTCAAGTTGCCCCAGGGGAGGTTTAGGTTGGAGCTGAGGAGCAATTTCTTCAGCCCCTTGAGGGTTCCCCAGGGCAGTGCCAGGCTGCCCAGGGCAGGGGGGGAGTCCCCGTGATCCCTGGAGGGGTTTCCAAGCCCCCCGTGGAGCTGTGGTGCTGAGGGACAGGGGTCAGTGGT
This sequence comes from Todiramphus chloris collaris, assembly GCA_025345505.1. Classification (NCBI taxonomy): domain Eukaryota; kingdom Metazoa; phylum Chordata; class Aves; order Coraciiformes; family Alcedinidae; genus Todiramphus; species Todiramphus chloris. The sequence continues at coordinate 502,878 of JANVCC010000118.1, read as the reverse complement.
GCCCTGGAAGTGCTGGTTAATGGTTGGACTTGATGATCTCAAAGGTCTCTTCCAACCTAAATGATTCTACGATTCTCTGGTAGGCTGCCACCAGCTAGTTTTAGTTTTTCTCTAAACTGCTCATTTTAACTGCGTGCCTCAAAAAAGCATAAACCTACTGAACCTTTCCCACTCCCATTTCTTGTTACAGCTTGCCTTATCCAGGTCCAGCTCCTTGGATGACCCCTCCAGGCCACAAAGGTATGAAGATATTCTCCTATAATCACTATTACTTACTTTTTCTGTGTGAAATGTGTCTCCTGGGAAGCCTCCCATTTAGCATCCCTCGTGGGATCCAGGTGGATGGCAGAGAGCAGGACCCAACACCTGGAATGTGCAGGTGAAATTGTGACATTTAGTTGGAGTAAGGGAAGAGCCAGAAGCACCAGTGCAATGTCTGACACCCTGCCAGCACCGGGACAGGCAGTGATGGGGACGTGATGGTTTTGGTTAGAAATACAGGTGGGCGTAGCGCAGCACCCTGGCGCTCATGTGGAATTCCCTGTGCTCTTCTTACAGACACCTCGTTGCTATATTGAAAGAAGATAAAGAGACGTTTGGGTTTGAAATCCAGGTAAGACAAAGTGACAAGCCAACTCATTTAAAAAAAATAACTTAATTGTCACATCCTTGAAATTAGGCTAAGTCAGCACAGAGCAGACGAGTGCACCTGTCAGTGCCTGATGAATTTTGAAGAGCTTACAGCGATGGTGCAGAGCTGGGATGGAGTTCCGAGGATTTTCTCAGAGCGAAGGTCACAGATGAGTCTTCTCGCAGATGAGAAGTCTATTTATCTAGATATCTGTATAGACACATATGTATTTTTGAAGCAGAAGTACAGTATTGGTATGTTTTTTAATAAATAACTGCTAAGCATGACCTTTTTGGGGCTAAATCACATAGGAAGAGACTCTGCTAGATGTAGAAATCAATAAATCAAACAGGAAAACCAGGACCTTCTCAGGAGTTCTGCTAACAGGAGCTTTTTGTTCTGTAGATTTTTGTGAGGAAGGCAGCTCTTAGATCAGCGGGCCTGATAAAATCTGGTTATGAGTAAAACTCCAGGAACAACAGTATGTGTTTTGGGGAGCAGAGGGTTGTGGCAGTACCGCAGAGCTCTGCTCGCAGTGGGACCTGCAGGCAGGAACCTGTGTGTGAGGCAGTGCCCGCGAGACCCTCCGATGCCACCCCTCTGTTTGGCTCACTGCCAGGGCAGAGCTTCTTCAAAGGGCTTGCTGGTATCTGTGCACACAGGGAAAAGAGTATTTTCAGTGAAATTAGTGTATTAGGAAGAGCTTAACTCTTTCAAATTCGGTTGTGTGACTAATGAGCGGGTAAGCGCTCAGCTCGTGGGCAGTGGAGAGCTTTCAGAAGGGAGGATAATTGAGTTGATTATTGGGCTTTTGTATAAATTGTCAGGGCAGATTTTCATTATACGTGACATTCTGATTAAAAATAATTGTTCTTGGCACATTTTCTTCCTGAACGTAGATTCAGCGCGAGCACTGCACTAGAAAGCCTGTGCTACGGAAAGGCAGCATCTGTCTGATGCGACGGACTAGCCATTATTTAGAAGCTGTAATTTCATTACCACAAGTTAAATTTAAGCAAACCAGAGTAAGATGATGTGAAACTTGAGGGCTACCATCTGCAGGGACCTCACGAGAACTACAGTGATGGCCCATCGCCAGAGCTCCTCGCGTGTTACCGCTTCTTCTCCTACTTCCCATGCGCAGAGCAGAGCCAGGGGGTGGGATGGACGCGGTGCAGCTCCCAAAGCGTTTGCAGAGCAGATGCTCTGGTAGCACGGCTCTCCCCTCACTGCAGCCACGGAAAAGCTTGGCGTCCCCTCCAAAAGCGTGGCCCTGCCGTTGTCCACAGGCCATGAGAAAAAGAAGGTACACAAGAGGAAAGTCCACCCTCCTGCTTGTAGTGCTTTTCTCGGGGCCATCAGTCACACCCTGGAGATGTCCACCTCTCCCAGTGCCTGTGGTGAGGAGGTCAGGACACCCCAGTCTCCAGTGAGGTGTAATGAATCCCATCCTGCTTGTCCAGCTCACATAGCTCAAGCTGGCCCAGCTTTTCAGGTTGGTAGGTGAGACCTACCACTCTGAAATAGTTCAGATAAGTGGACAAGTGTGACCTGTGTTGGCATGTCCTCCAAGGCTCTCATGCTCCACTTAGTTCAGCCAAAAGTTTTCCTGTTGGTCTAAGGGCTGGAATCACTGCACTGGTGTGATTTGGCTGGATAAGCTCTGAACTCACCTGCTCTTCATCCCTCCATGTTCCACACTGACTGAGAAATTTGGGAATCCAGCAAGACTTCTTGTGTCTGGGTTAGATGTGGCTGCCACAGGTTTTCAGGAAGTTTAGCTTCGGTCTTGAATTTTGTTAGGAAGATGTGGTTTCATATTTGCATGTAACCAAGAAGGCGTTTCCTGTCACTGCAAGTTCTGCTCAGGTTCCATTGCCTGCTTGTGCACGTCTCTAAATACGTGCCGGTGCTGACGGCCACGTGGTGGATTTGCACTTAGAAGGACTTCATGTTTATTGAAATGTGTAAGCCAGCAATAAAAAGCATTTTTGAGCGGGCGTGAGGATGTGTGTGGATGACGAGTTAGAGAGGCCAGAAGAGCAGAAGTCAGTTCAACTCTTCTGAGTTCCCAGTTCTCGCCAGGAGCTGATGTCTGTGTCAGCCCCAGCTGCCTTCTCGCGGCACTGGCAGTGAGTGGAGTCGGCCGCTCCAACGGTTCGAGCCATGACACGTCCTCCCAGAGAGCCATCCGCACCCTGCTGACAGACACCGCAGGTCTTGACTGACCTTACTGAGCTTTTGATAAAGAATAACCGATGTGATCTAAAACTATTTCTTTTCTTTACCAAAACCAAGGTGCAAGCATCTGTCCGGTGCCTGCTGTTCCCTGTCATCAGAGCACAATGTCTAACTGCAAGGTTATGACACTGTGGTGTTCTCAGTGCCATCACAAACGCCCTGCCCGTCACAGCCTCCTCCTGTAAAAAAACATGCCAAACGACTACAGGTTTTCAGTTGTTTTCATGGCTTTAATACCGGTAATGCTGCCACTTTGGTGTTCACAGACTATCAGATTTCCGCACCAAAACGCTTGCACCCTGGAGGTCTGCACTTGTGTCTGCAGAATTCAAGAAGAAAGTCCTGCCCATCTTTCTGGACTTCAGATTGGTAACTATTGATGGGGGTGGGTTTTTTTGGCCATGTCTTGCTTTTCTCCTTGCTGCTCTCACTGCAGACCAGGCAGCAGGCGTGCGCGTGCCGCAGGGGCTAAATCTCACCTCTGTGTCACCAACAGGCGATATCCTCGCCAGCATCAACGGCGTCAACACTGATGGCTTTAGTCACAAGCAGATAGTAGACTTGATAAAGTCTTCAGGGAACTACTTGAGGTAGGCAGCCCTCCTTCAAACGGTGTTTAGCTTAATAGTCTCTCCTACTGCGAGCTTCTTGTGCTTCCCTGCAGTCCTGTCCTATTTCAAAGACAGAAACCCCATGGGTCTGGTTGTGCAGAGCCACATTCTTACTACAGGTGAGGGCTGGGGAGGGAGAGAGGAGCTCTGGGAAGGTGCCCCAGTGATGCACCCCGGTCATAGAATTCTTTGGGCTGGAAGAAACCTTTCAGATCATGGAGTCCAACCATCCCCCAGCACTGCCAGGGCACCACTGCCCCCTGGCCCTCAGCACCACAGCTCCACGGGGGGCTTGGAAACCCCTCCAGGGATCACGGGGACTCCCCCCCTGCCCTGGGCAGCCTGGCACAGCCCTGGGGAACCCTCAAGGGGCTGAAGAAATTGTTCCTCAGCTCCAACCTCCCCTGGGGCAACTTGAGGCTAGTTCCTCTTGTCCTGTCCCTTGTTCCTTGGGAGCAGAGCCCGACCCCCCTGGCTCCAGCCTCCTGTCAGGAGCTGTCAGAGCCAGAAGGTCTCCCCTCAGCCTCCTTTGCTCCAGGCTCAACAAGCCCAGGTCCCTCAGCTGCTCCTCCCCAGACTCCTGCTCCAGCCCCTTCCCCAGCTCCGTTGCCCTTCTCTGGCCACGCTCCAGCCCCTCAGTGTCCTTTCTGAACCTTCTGTGGGGTCTGGCAGTGCTTGGCTCTCCTCTCCCTTTCCATGCCAACATCGACTGTTCTCCACAGGTTAGAGACTATCAATGGGGCCATGTTCCTGAGGAAAATGGAGCTCGAGACCAAGCTGCGCTTCCTGAAGGTAATTAATGAGTTCATCTGCTGACAAATGCAGAGGGCGGTTGTGGATTCATCGCTAGCAGGGGTAGGTGGGTGTCAGTGGGGCTGGGTGTCCTGGCAGGGGCAGACACCCGCGTGCCCAGGCATGCCAGCTGCAGCCCCTCTCCTGTTTTCTGTGTATTTAGCTGGTCGTATTGTCCCTCACTATAATTTCCGTAACTCTCTAAGTATTCCCACATCTGTCCATGTCTCAGAACAGAGACATTCTTCCTGTAAGAAGAGGACTGCGTGTTTTAGCACGCTCTGTCTTTAGCAGGAAAGGAGAGCAGACTTTCACGAGCAGCAGTCAGGCTCTTTAGGGATGGCACCTCCAACACATGGAGCTTCTGTTCCTCATCTGAGCCCAGGACAGCCAGGCTGGCAGCTGGCTTTGAGGTGCTGGTGCCCCAGTGTCCTTCTCTGCTCGCCCGAGAGGACAGGGCTTTCCTAAAGGGGCGAGCGAGGGGCTATTCCTTATGGCACCTCTACGCCAAAACCCTCTGCACCTTAAAAAGGAATCTGGCCCGATGGGTTGGGATTGCCAGAGCTGAGTGGCAGGGACAGGCTTTGCCATAGGTCCCCCTGCCTATAAAATATAAGCCCTGCCACAGGGGCGATTTCATGTTGTGTGTTTAGCATGTCTAAAACAATGTTTATTTGATATGGTTTGTGCTGGGCACCCCTGAGCAGAGTCTGTCCCCATCCTCTTGCCCCCCAGGGCCCTTTATCTCTTGCTCAGCATTGCTCAGCTCCCCTCTCAGGCTGCTCTTCTCCAGCTGCACAGCCCCAGGGCTCTCAGCCTTGCCCCAGCACAGAGATGCTCCAGCCCCTCAGCATCTTCCCAGCCTCTGCTGGCCTCTCTCCAGTAGCTCCTGGTCTCTCTTGAACTGGGGAGCCCAGCACTGGATGCAATACTCCAGAGGTGGCCTCACTGGGGCAGAGTAGAGGGGGAGCAGAACCCCCCTCAGCTTGCTGGCCACACTGTTCTGAATGCACCCCAGGAGACCACTGGACTTCTTGGCCATGAGGGCACATTGCTGGCTCATAGTGAACTTGTTATCCAGCAAGACTCCAACGTCCTGGTCATGGTCTTGTTTAGTATCCCTTCAACCTAGAAGATGAGGAGGGGCAGGGAGACAAGGGCAAGACCCCCATGAACTCAGTTTCTCCTCCAAGACTTTTTAAACTGGCATGGACTGTGCTTTCAGAAGCAGCTGAGATGGTTTGGGGCATTGCTCCCCAGCAGCTGGCTGTTATTTTCTCTCTTCAGGAGGTAAAAGTGGCCAAGGGGTTGGAGTATCTCAGCTGGTGAGAAAAGCTGGGAGAGCCCAGCCCAGAGCCCACACTGGTGCTCCCTGTGGGGCTGGCACTGGGACAAACCTCTGTGTACCTGGTATGGTTAGAGGCATTGGGAGACCGATGTGAGCGCAGGGGCCATGCTGGCCTTGTGTGTCACTGCAGGTGACCATGTCCCCAGTGCTGGAGGCTGGTGGGAGCTGGGGTGGTGGTCAGGGATGCTGGGAACACCCAGCTGGCCAGCTAATCCAGCCAGGGTGAGAAATGAGAGAGACCCCAGGGCTGGAGAGCTCAGCACTGCATTAGGAGAAGCAGCAGTAGGTCACCTCCATCCCAGCCATGTTCAGTGCACCATGGGAAACAGTTCGGTCTGGACCCTTAGAAATCTGTATGAAGTAACCGTTAAAGTCACCAGAAATGGGCCAGCCCCCCCCACCCCCCTCCTTCCAGGGAAATGATGAAGCACAAATCTCAAAATCTGCTGAGAGAGGTTCTGTTTCACGAAGGGCGTTTTTAGATAACGGCCGTTCCCAGAAGTGCTGAACCTCAGCAGCGAGCGTCCGTGCAGAGCGAGGTCTGGGGGTGCGCCCGACGCTGCAGTGGGTGTGCTGCGAGGAACCCGGTTCTGCCCGTACCCGTCTCTGGTGCCTTCCTGAAGGGTGTGCTCATGACCGCAGCAGGATGGTGACGTGCTCACGAGTGAGAAGCATCCCGAGTTTGGCCGTGTGGTTTCACAAGCGTGCCCGGCCCGCGGGGTGCGGCACCCGGCAGGGCAGTGGGTGCAGATGGGATGCGCACCCCTCGGTACCCACCGCTGCCGTGCCGGTGGGATGAGCACCCAGTCACAGGCAAGTCCCTGCTCTGCGTAGCAGTTGTTCTGACTGTCCTGCCACTGGCACATTTGAATTACATGGGAGAAATCAGGACTACGAGGTGTCGCTCTTTCGCTTTGGTCCAGATGAGGAAAAACTTTGGGTTGCTCCCCAGCACCTCTTACTTACAATTTCCTAGGATTAGTTGAATTAGAAACTTGCAAAAACTGCTTTTTAAACTGGCCAGCATGTCAAGGGTGGGAAGGGGGGGACCCTGCCCCTCTGCTCCCAGGGCTCTGGGCAGAGAGAGAGAGAGACCCCCCTGCAGTGCTGGGGCAGCTCGGGAGTGCTCAGCACAGCAGAGACAGGGACCTGGTGGAGCGGGGCCAGAGGAGCCCCAGCGATGCTGGGAGGGCTGGAACCCCTCTGCTGGGAGCCAGGCTGGGAGAGCTGGGGGGGTTCAGCCTGCAGAGGAGAAGGCTCCCCAAGGGGAGACCTTCTGGGGGCCTTGCAGCACTTCAAGGGTCCCATCAGAAAGATGGCGTCTGTGTAAATCGCTCCTGCTCAGTGCATCGAGGAAGCCCTGGGAAGAGTCTCTGTGCCAGGGGCTTGCTGTGCCGTGCCAGAGAATTGCTCTGCCAGTGCTGCCCACAGTGTCCCAGTGCCGCCCACAGTGTCCCAGTGCCTCAGCACCCTGCAGCTGGGCTGGGGTTTTCACTTTTTGATTGATTTTTCCAAAATGTGGAAAACAGAAATAAAGTGTCAGCTGTAACAGGATTGCCCGTGGCAGCTCAGCCCAGCCTGCTTGGGTGCATTCAGGGGTGATTTGTGGGCCTGTCCAGCTGCGTGCCCGAGGAGCTCCAGTTCATGTGGATGAATGGGGGAGAGCCTACTGAGCCTACACCCAGGCAGAGAAAAAAGGTTATCTTTTTTCCTAATCGACTACGCAATAGTTTATTTTTACACCAAAGGCTGAGCTGCCCTGGAGGGAGAGCAAAGGGTTGCTGTGTGTTGGCCGGTGTTAGCACTTGGAGCTGCCTGGTTCATGGGGCACTGTGTGCTCAGCACGGGCTCAGGGATGGTTAGTGCTGCCATCCCCGGCCCAGGAGCGGGGTGCCCGTCCCAGCGTGCCCGTCCCAGGCCGGTGGGCTCGGGGGGTGCCCAGGAGACCCGGTAGCTGAACATGAGCTGTGCCCTCTCCAGTTTTCAGGCTCTTGCTTTTCAAACCAGATGTGTACAGGACCTCAGCCGAAGCACCTGGGATGTGAGCAGGATTGTGCTTCCTGGAAGAACTTTGCTATCCCCGGGAAAACTGTCTCGGTAAAAAGAGGGACAAACAAGCGCTCGCTGCGGGTGACCTGTACTTTCTGAACTGGGCGTTTTCTTTGCGAGCGCGTTGTGTCTCTGCGGAGGTTTGTGAGTGACCGTGGCCTCTTCCTCCCCACAGCAAACCCTGCAGCAGAAGCGGGTGGAGCTGCGCTCGCTGCTGGTGCAGGAACAGCGCCTGCTGCACGGTACGTCCTCGCGTCCGGGGAGGAAACCGCAGCGCTGACGACGCCTCTGCGGAAGCGCTGTCTGATCACTTAAAAGCAGTTCTGTAACTTGATTTTCATCTGCTTTCTTTCCCTCTGTGAATGAAGGCATGGGGCTGGCCCTGGAGAGCTTTTTTTCTTCTTTTTCCCCAGGAGTAATGAATTTGGATTCTGCCTGAGTGATGCAGCACGCTGCTTAACTCTTTTGTATGCGCTGGTGTGGGTTGCAAAGTGTTTTCCATTCTGATTTTGGGCTTATCAGGGGAGAGTTTTGTTTGTCTGGTTGTTTTATGGGTTGCTCAGGGAGAGGCTTTGACTGCAGGTGGGGGAGAAGCACCCCACAGCCAGCACACAGCTTCCCCCGGGGGCAAGGGGCTGCTCCCTGTCCCGAGCTGCTGGCACCCCATTTCCCTGTGCCACCGTGGCACAGGCGTCCTGCTCTCCAGCCTCAGAACCTTAGAATGGTTTGGGCTGGAAGGCATCTTTAAGGGTTAACTAGTCCAACCCTCTGCAGCAAGCAGGGACATCCCTGAGCAGACGCTGGTCAATAACTGTCCTCTTCGGCTTCTGCTTCCAGGGAAGGTGAATGAGAACGCTGTGCTGGGAGCGCTGGAGCTGGAAGAGCCCATCCCGGTGGATGGCTGCAGCTCCCCAGGACCCCTCTTCCTGAGGAAGCCTCGCGTCTCCAGCGAGAGCAGCTCCCGCAGCCGGCTGAGCTCGATGACCCTGGGCAGCGAGGACAGCTTCTACCAGAGCGGTGCCTTCGAGGATTCAGCAGCCGAGAGCCTGAGCCTCCAGTCCAGCGTGGACGATGACTGCTTCTTCCCCAGGGACGGGGACCCCGCTGCCGGGAGGTGCTCCCTGCGCAGGATCCGCAGCGTCAGCCTGGCCAGCAGCGGGTCCATGTCCCCGCTCTGGGAGGGGAGCAGCTGCACCAGCAGCTTTGGGACCCTCCCACGGAAAAGCAGGAGAGCCGGTGTCCGAAAGCACCTTCTGAAATTCATTCCGGGCCTTCACCGGGCGGTTGAAGAGGAAGAAAGTCGGGTCTGACTTCACACGTGGCATCCTTGATGCCTGGGGCTCTGCCTGGGGGACTGGGGATGGAGGGCAGCAGCTCACCCAGGAGCACACAGTGGGTGAAGCACGGTGGCACTGCATGGCCCTTCTCCAGACAGCAGTACTGAGGATAGCTAAAAACCTCCGGGGTTTAAAATTATTTCAGTTTTTAATCAGAGCACACTGTGGACCTCTTCATTAACATGAAAAATGGCCATCTCTGAAATGTGAAGGACCTTTGCAGAACTTCCACAGCATACTTTAGTGTAAATAACTTTTTTTTTTTAACTGAATGCAAATCTGACAGCTATTTATTTCCCATCGCCAGTCACAGTCTTCTGAAGGTCTTTAAATAGAGCAAGTGCTTCCCCTAAACACAGCGCGAGAGTCTCGTTAGGAAGTGGATGGAGGGCAGAGCATATGACAGAGAGAAACCCTGAGTGGTAACGTGCTGAGATGAAGGGCAGTGGTTCACCCGTGGTTTGTGGTGGGTGAGGTCCATGGGTGCGCTGGAGGGGCCAGGGGCACGCTCGCCAGCTCCCTCGTTTCACTGGGGCAGCCCGTGCAGGGCATTACCTTGAGAGGCTTGAGGACGTGCACTCTCAGAACGTGTGTTGGAGAAAGAAAGGGTCAGCTCCTCAATCTGCTGCCGAGCCTCCAAAGCAGGGCTCGGCTCCCCTGCTCAGCCGTGCTGACAGCATCAGCAGACAGCTACCAAACAAGCACTGGCTGCCTCGCTTTTGCATCTCTTAGCAGCTGCCACATAAACCCTGCAATAACCAGAGAATCAGGACATGGTTTGGGTGGGAAGGGACCTTTCAAGGCCATCTTATCCAACCCCCCTGCAGGGAGCAGGGCCATCTGCAGCTAGAGCAGGGTGCTCAGAGCCCCAGGCAACCTCCCCTGCAATGGTGCCAGGGATGGGGCAGCCACCACCTCTCTGGGCAGCCTGGCACAGGCTCTCACCGCCCTCAGTGGAAAACATTTCTTCCTTCCCCCCAGTCTGAATCTCCCTCTTTTAGTTTAAACCCATCACCCCTTGTCCTGTCCCAACAGGCCCTGCTCAAAAGTCCCTCCCCATCTTTCTGCCAGGCCCCTTGAAGTGCTGCAAGGCCCCCAGAAGGTCTCCCCTTGGGGAGCCTTCTCCTCTGCAGGCTGAACCCCCCCAGCTCTCCCAGCCTGGCTCCCAGCAGAGGGGTTCCAGCCCTCCCAGCATCGCTGGGGCTCCTCTGGCCCCGCTCCAACAGGTCCATGTCCTTCTTGTGCTGTATCTCCCAAGAAATGTGAAATTAACTTTCCATACCAAAAGGAATCCCTGCTTTGGCCCATAAAGCTGTGCTAATCCCGCCCCCAACATGCAGCCTTAGGAAGCAGAGTTCATACAGTGGCTTAAACACAATTTTTGCCCCCTCTAAAGCTGGGTGGAGGATGTGGGCAGTGACCACAGCATCCTGTCCAGCCCCACCTCTGCCACTGGGTCTCTATGAACCATGCAAAGCCAGGGCAAAAGGAGCTGTAGGAGGGGGGGAGTGAAGCAAGCCCGGGTCAGCCCGATGCACTTTGGGTGGTCTCCACGGCCCGGTCAGGACACACTCCCCAAGGCCAGGGGCTGAACTGGTGGCAGAGGGGCTGACGGGCTGACCTGCAGGTCTTGGGCTCAGCAGCGCGTACAGAACATCAGTGCCACAGGCAAAAACCTTGTGAGCTGCTCTCCTGGGCGCCCTCCAGCTCACCCAGACACTCGCCACATTGCCACCTCCAGCACCTCATTGCACCCGTTCTGCTGCCTTCACCACATTCATTAATTAGGGGAGTACTGGGGACAGGTTGTTTTTATTCGGGGTTCATCTCGGTGCTTTATTTGAGGTTCATCTCGGGGGGAAGCCATCTGATTTAGCCTGAGGTTTCTGAAAAGACCAGGAAATCCTGCCACAGCCATACCCGAGCAGTAAACAACCTGCTCCATCAAAAGATGAATGGCACCACACAAAGTATTTAAATTATATTTTAAATTCTTCCAATTGCATTTGAAAAACATTATTAGGTTTCTCAGGTTGAACAAGCAGCCTATTTCTGTGTTGCCTGAGAAGGAAATAAAATTTCTCTTTCTCTTCACAGCTATGCCCGTATTTATTAAATCACTTCCGATAAGCTTTCAGGTTAATCTTACTGCCAGAACTGTCTGCTCGTGAAGACATGTGAAGAGCTATGATCTGCCTGCTGCTGAGCAGTGCAACACCAGCCCCAGGGGCATCTCCTGCAGCCCCAGGGGCATCCCCTGCAGCCCCATGCCCGCAGAGGCACTGCATCCCAGGCACAGACCTCTAAGGAGGTGCCCAGCAGGCCACCTCCACCGCCTCCAAGTGCAAAACCATCCCTCTTGTCCCTCCGGGACAATCCTCTGCTTTTACTTCTCTCACCTTAAAGAGGTCAAATCCATCCGAGCTATAGAATGACAGCAGTGCAAGCTGGTGAGTGTTTTCTCAGATCTGGTAAAATTCCAGGCAGGCCACCTGAGTGCAGAGCCGCTGGGGTGCGGTGAGACCCCGACACTGCTGGGAGTCTGTCTGAGCTGGCACCGTGCAGAACAGGCTCAGGGCAGGGGGCACACGGGTACCACCGGCTGCTTCCCATGCAGCGGAAGAGCCTGTGCACTCAGGAGGGTCCTGTCTACTCCAGATGCCCCAGAATAAGATAAGTTTGTCAGGACATGGGGTATCAGCTGCTGGCAGAGGTTGCAGTGGTTAGGTCACAAACCGATAAAACAAGTTCATAGCCAACAGGGCGAGGGGAGACCCTGCCCCTCTGCTCCCAGGGCTCTGGGCAGAGAGAGAGACCCCCCTGCAGTGCTGGGGCAGCTCGGGAGTGCTCAGCACAGCAGAGACAGGGACCTGGTGGAGCGGGGCCAGAGGAGCCCCAGCGATGCTGGGAGGGCTGGAACCCCTCTGCTGGGAGCCAGGCTGAGATGTTTCCCATCCCTGGCACCACTGCAGGGGAGGTTGCCCGGGGCTCTGAGCACCCTGCTCTAGGTGCAGATGGTCCTGCTCAGTGCAGGGGAGATGGACCAGATGACCTTTGAAGGTCCCTTCCCACCCAAACTATTCTATGGCTCTACACGTGCTTGCTTTTAGTGTGGGAGGGCTGAATGAGCCTGGACACCCAACAATCTGAAGAAGGGCCTTAAGAAAGACCAAATAAACGATGCCCTTCTAGCAGCGTGAGAGCGTGCTCAGGCTGCTGCAAGATGGCAACATAAGAAGTTCACGGGCACGACCAAAAACAGGATGTGGGCGACGGGCTGGCTCTGAGGGGCTGCGGCGCTGAGATCCCAGCCTTCCGAGCGGAGGGGGCGGGAGGGGTGCAAGGAGCTGACAGGCAAAGCAGATATCTCAGAGAGCAAAATGAGCGAGAAAGCTCTTGAAGCAGCATTTCTGCTCACGGAGAGCAACCTGGAAGGATCCCTGCTCTGCCTGCCAGCAGCTGGGACGGGAGGACCACGAGCACGCGGGCAGTGCTGCGTGGGGACGCCGTGCCTCGCGCGGCTGGGGCTGCAGAAGGTGCTCGGGACCTTCAGCAGGGGAGGTGTTCCCACGGGTCGTGGGGCCATCAGGGGTTTGCTGGATTTCCTAACCAGCAAGGGATTATTGCCCTTTCCCCTTCATCCCCCCGGATCAAGGGGGCAATGCGGGTTTACCGCAGAGAGAAGCGTGGCTGCTGGGAAGAATGCAATTCCTCTTTAAACTTAGAACTTTAATTAATTTGCCGAATGCTACGGAGCCTGACCCTGTAAAGGTTCTTAATGGCTTACCCCCGCCCAGTGCCCAGACACGGGCAGCCCCTCTCTGGACTCAGGGTGCTGCAGCAGCTATGGGCAAGAGGCAGCCGTGGCACAGCCCCTGGGCTTGTGGTGAACGGGCAGAGAACCCACCTGAGCTGAGGGGAATATTTAGGTCCTAGATTTCACGGCATGGCCCCTCTGCTGAACACGCTGGTTCCTCTGGCTCCAGAGCTGCCACGGGGCATTGCAGCCAAGGGCCTAGAAGTGCCTCCTTTCCTGCCCTGAGACCTCTTCACCTCATTCACGCTGGCTCCGGGTTCTGTTGGTTGGACTCGATGATCTTGGAGGTCTTTTCCAACCCAGATGATTCTCCGATTCTGTGACTCTCTAGCCAGCCTTGATCTTTTTTTATGGCCCATGCAATATGTCATGGATTTTTTGCTGGGCTCTCTTGGCCTGTGATTTCTACTGCAGAAGGTTGTTTTGGTTTTTGGTTTTTTTTTTTTTTTTTCCCAGAAAACTATGAAACAGTTTGTGGCTTCTGCTGGGACCATTTCAAAACCAGTGGGAAATCATGTACTATCCTGCAAATGCTCTCCTCTTGCAGATTAAAGGTCCAGCCCTGGAAGCTGCTGAGATTGAGACCTTCTCATGACCTTCCAGGGCTTCAAGGGGCCTGTCAGAAAGATGGGGACAGGCTTTTTGTCAGGGTCTGCTGGGACAGGACAAGGGGTGATGGTTGGAAACTCAAAGAGGGCAATTTATACTAGATAGAAGAAAGGTCACCTGGCTTTCAGGTGGCATTGCCTCTCCCTTGGTGGTTACGTGGCTTTGCTCTAGAGATGCTCCGGTGCCAGTGCATGGGGCAGCCAAGCGTATCCTTGAGCTGCTCCTGGAAACCTGAGTAGAAATTGGGTGAGAAATCAGGAAGCAGAGAGTTAGATGGAGGAGCCCACAGAGCTCTGCAAACACCCTACAAACACCCTGCCAGGGCAGCCTCTTCTGATTTCTGGAATGAGTCGGAGTTGCCATGGCTCTAATGATTTATCTGACTGACTTTCGCATCCCTGCTGCGCCCCAGCGCCCCCGAAATCCCAGGTGCTATTTGTGGAGGTTCAGCGAAGGGTGGCTGAACGGAAACTTCCTGCCGTAAAGGTCACACAGAAAGTGGTTTATAATAGATTCATGCAAATGCTGTTTGGACCACGAGGAGCTCATCTGGGGAAAATGCAAACTGTCGAGAGCTGGCTGTGCCACCAGGAAATACCTACAATGGCTTCAATATCTTTTTGCAATCAAGAAGTCAGGCGTGTGGGTTCCTGGGGAGATGGGGACAGAACCTGTCCTTGTCCTGTCCCAGTGGTAGCTGTTGTGGCTCCTGGGCGAGCAGATCTCCCTGCCTGTCATGGTGCCATGTTTTCAGCTTCAGGTTGTTTCAGATTTGAAGCCTGGCCAGGATTTTGCCCCACACTCCAGCCCTGGTGCCAGATTAGTGCTGATTGTGCCAAGCAGGATGTGGGACTCTCACCATCATCCCATGCTGGGTACCCAGCCCCTCACCATCACCCCGTGCTGGGTACCCAGCCCCTCACCATCACCCTATGCTGGGTACCCAGCCCCTCACCATCACCCCGTGCTGGGTACCCAGCCCCTCACCATCACCCCGTTCTCAGTACTCAGCCTCCCACCATCACCCTAGGCCAGGTACCCACCCTCTCCTCCTAAGGGCACCTACCTCTGCATGTTGTCAACTCACTTTCAAACCTCACAATCCATTTTTCTTGGCTGAATTTTGCCAGCATGGGATTGATTTTATAGATCAGTTACAATAAACTCATCTCCGTAACAATGATGAAAACCCATTTATTTAAAGATGCAAACACACAGATGAACAAAACCAGTGGAAGGGCTTTGGATCCATTTCCAATCTAGGTCTGAACTCAAGAGGATTTCCAAATCCTAAAGCCCAAAGATGTCAAAAATGTTGTATTGTACAAACACAGGAAGTCATTCACGGCAGGAGATTACCCTCTTACGTAAACCAGGCTTTGGGCATCAGTGATGGGACGAGTTCAGCTATGGTCAGAAACACCCCAGTGCTATTCAGCCGATCCCCCTGTTCCCTCTGAAGACGGATCCCCTGTTGCTCTGCTCGCTTTAGATCCCTCTGATGATTATATTTCAGATGCAAGTGCCAACCTCAGCCCTTTGAGGAGAGTTTCTGCTGCTGCGGCCAGCAGCTGCTTCTGCAGAGGGGTGGAAGGGGCCTCACCACGCTGACCTGCTGGGGTCTCAGCGGGCAGCGAGCGACCCCCCTTCCTGGCTGGCTTGTTCTTGGGGACCTGCCACCTCGGTGCACATCTGGCCACCAAAGCTTCTGCTTCTGCTGCTGTCTGAGCCCTGGCGCTGCGTTTCACTTAGAAGGTGACTGCAGGTGTTCAGCGTGGAGATGCTCTGCTGGAGCAACTGGGGGCTCATGGCTTAGATAGGTGCAACCTTTCCTGGGTAAAAAAACTGTCTGGATGGTTGGGCCCAAAGTGGTGGTGAGTGGAGCTAAATCCAGTGGGCTGCTGCTCACAAAGTGCTGTTCCCCAGGGCACAGTACTAGGGCCAGTTTCCTTTAATATCTTTATCAATCACCTGGACAAGGGGATTGAGGCACCCTCAGGAAAATTTCAGAGGACATGTTGGGGGGGGGGGTGGAAAGTTGATTCACTGGAGGGTGGAAGGCTCCACAGAAAGATCTGCCCGGGCTGGATCAATGGGCTGAGGCCAATGAGATGAGGTTCAATAAGGCCAAGGACGGGGTGCTGCCCTTGGTCACAACAACAACAACCCCCTGCAATGCTCCAGTCTGGGGAAGAGCAGCTGGAAAGTGTCTGGCAGAAAAGCCCCTGGAGATGCTGGCTGACAGGCTGCTGGAGATGAGCCAGTGTGTTCCCAGGTGACTAAGAAGCCACCAGCATCCTGGCTGCTGTCAGCACTGGTGTGGCCAGCAGGAGCAGGGCAGGAATCATCCCCCTGCACTGGGCACTGGGGAGGCCACCCCTGGAATCCTGGGGTCAGTTTGTGCCCCTCACTCCCAGCAGGACATTGAGGGGCTGGAGCGTGGCCAGAGAAGGGCAACGGAGCTGGGGAAGGGGCTGGAGCAGGAGCCTGGGGAGGAGCAGCTGAGGGACCTGGGCTTGTTGAGCCTGGAGCAAAGGAGGCTGAGGGGAGACCTTCTGGCTCTGACAGCTCCTGACAGGAGCCTGGAGCCAGGGGGGTCGGGCTCTGCTCCCAAGGAACAAGGGACAGGACAAGAGGAACCGGCCTCAAGTTGCCCCAGGGCAGGTTTAGGTTGGAGCTGAGGAACAATTTCTTCAACCCCTTGAGGGTTGTCCAGGGCTGTGCCAGGCTGCCCAGGGCAGGGGGGGAGTCCCCGTGATCCCTGGAGGGGTTTCCAAGCCCCCCGTGGAGCTGTGGTGCTGAGGGACAGGGGGCAGTGGTGCCCTGGCAGTGCTGGGGGATGGTTGGACTCCATGATCTGAAAGGTCTCTTCCAACCAAGATGATCTGATGATTTCGTGGTTCTGTGTCCTGGCAGACTGTGTCCCTGCTGGCAAATCCGTGTGGCCGTGCGGAGGGACGCGCAGCGTGGTGCCGTGTGCGGGTCATGTCTCCTTCCCACCCGAGCAGCGCAGAATGTGCCCATTGTCTGGCCAGCGGCACGGCGAGGTTTATCGGCGCACAAACCCCGTGGGGAATGTTAAGCGGGTTTAGGTGGCAGCAGTGCTGTGGAAGGTGGTCACCCTCGGGGGATTAGAGGTCCGAACAATCGTTGTCCCTGTGACCAAGCGGGGACACAAAGAGCCATTGTGCCCAGAGTACAACATCTCTGCTTATTACCGCAGGGCTGACATGCTGAAAGACCCGCTCTCCACGCCAGCACAAAAGCCTCCTTGCTTCAGATTGTTTGTTTATGTAAATTAAAATGGTGCATTTAATTACGCAACGGGACGAGCCTCGGCAACAAGCGAGGTGCTGATTGGATCGCCCCATGGCCAGAGCCCACGGGCAAGCCCTCGGCACAGCTGATGGTGCCACCGCGGACCCCACGGCTCCGCCGCAGCTCCCGTGGCACAGGAGACGCACGTTGACCCTTCTCAAGGGGAACCAAACCCCGGGGGAGAAGGGGTGAGGGTCAGCTCCCCACCCCAGGGTGCAGGAGTGGGGTCCCCGAGGTGCCTCGGTGGGCACGGCACAGCAGGGTCCTCAGCATGACAGAAGAAGTCCTGGCGGCATCCGTCATGCCCGAGTGCAACGGGAGCGTACCCGCAGAGAAGGGCCCGCTCCAGGTCATCGGTGTCATCGATGAAATTGCAAAATCTGTTGGGACAGTTCCTTACGTGAACGCAGACTTGAGCCCGGACACTCCACCTGCAGAAAAAGATCAGGAGGAAAACAGAAATTTGTTGGCAGAGGACACAGTTCGTGGGGATCTCGATGGAGAGAAGCAATGCAAAGGTAAGGTAGTAGGCTGCCAAAAATGTCTTCTGCTCCAGGGTGGTCCAGGGCTGTGCCAGGCTGCCCAGGGCAGGGGGGGAGTCCCCGTGATCCCTGGAGGGGTTTCCAAGCCCCCCGTGGAGCTGTGGTGCTGAGGGACAGGGGGCAGTGGTGCCCTGGCACTGCTGGGGCAATGGTTGGACTGGATGATATGAAAGGTCTCTTCCAACCAAAACAATTCTATGATTCTAACTGTTTGGAAATAAACCCCCTCTATTTTATGTATAGCTTTATGAAGGATGTGATGTACTATGTCAAAACTCCCAACCCTTGGTATGTGTAACAACGACTCGGAGTAATTCAGAGTTAGGGACAAATTTGAGGTGTCGGCTACAGAGGATGTGATGAAACGTATGTGACTAAAGGAAGGAGCCGTTCTGTAATCTGCTCTGGAAATCTGCTGCCAATCTGCAGCCCTTCAGACCTCATTATCATCACTCACTGCCCCGTCGGCCCCTTTCTCGTGCTTTGTGTTTCCTAAAGGAACGCAAGAGGAAAACGATGGGACACTACAGCAGGGATCAGCTGGTACCTGGGACACTGGGACCGACGGCCAGGGATCGGAGGAAGGTAATGGGAACTGCTGTGTGGCGTGAGGCCACAGCAACGAGCAGCCCCTAAGGCCAGTCATGTGCTGGTGGTTATCGTTATTTTTTAATCCAGTCAGGGCTGTTGCTCCGGAGAGCAGTGGCTCCTTTCTCACTCCTAGAGTAGCCACACTGTAGAGAACACGGCCGCTGTCTTTCCTCCTGAGGTTTGTGCCTATCCTTGTGACCATGAGGTATTCAAGCACCGTGGGGTCTTTGACCAGGAGGCCTCCAACAGCCTGTGAGGCTGGGAGATGCTTTATCTCCTGCCCCGTGCAGGGGAGCTCAGAGGATAACCTCGGGAGGCTGTCCGTCAAAAATGTGCGGTCTCAAAGCCCAAACTCTTATGCCTGGTTCACCAAGTTTTCACTAAATCTGTTTTGGCAGCAGTGGGATGAGGGTTGGCTGGGCTGTGAGCTGCTAATGATGTTCTCCCAGACACTGACCCCAGCCATGGTGGGGGCACAGGGCTGGTGGCTCTGTCCTGGGCCCCGGCAGCCGTCCGTGCTGGGTCCCTCTGGTCACCGAGACACCCACCTGGCTGCAGGACCTGGGTATTTTCTGTAAGTCAGCTGCTGCATAAGCAGAGAAGAGCAGATTAACAACCCAGAGGAGCTGCCACAGTCCTGGCAAGGCTGGTGTCGTCCAACATAGCTCTAGAAGATGCACGGGCTGTGCCCTATAAACAGAAACTTTGCCTTGATTAAGAAAAGGAAAAAAAAATATATAAAAACATTCATCATGGGCAAAATAATATTTCATAGCAACTGCATCGGCTACGAGGGGGTGAACGACGATGGAGGCTCCCACTCAGCTGACACCCGTGCTCCAGCTGTGCTGCTTTATGAGCACACAATAAAACCTATTAAATGATCCCGCAAAGTCCCCCCCACGCTCCCCCCCCCTGCCACAAGCACTTTATCTCCAAATTGCAGGCAGCTTTTTAGTACCTAACCAATTTAGTCTAATTAATACTCAGGACCCCACAGGCAAAATGTTGAATAGACCATTTGTTGCATCACTAAGGCATCATTTAACGCGGGGATGTGCCAAAAGAGGACAAATAGGAGGCGGCCACCTCAGCCTGGTTGGCCACCTCGGAACCAAGGACATGTCGCAGGAGGGCAGGAGCAGATCTGGGGTGTGCAGGGTGGCAGTGCCTGCAGTCCTGGGGTGCAGGGGGGATGCTGGTGCTGGTGCTGGTGCTGTGCTGCTTGTCCCTCCTCAAGTCTGGACCATGGGCACCTGCATCACCTCCCCTTTTAAAGGAGGGTAGTGGGGAGGGCTCCGTGGGAAAGGCGCTGCGAAGGAGATGGGCATTAAAAAAATGCAAGGGCAGGTGGCCTTAGAAGTGAGTTTGAGGACGTCCAAAAAGTCTAAAGGTAGAAAGGTCCAAAGCAGACACGAGTGCCCGTGGGAATGGGGTTCAGCTGGGCACTCCCCGGCGGGCGGTCTCTGGAGGATGGCTGCTGCGGTGGCAGGAGCTGGCAAGTCACCGGGCGCGGGGCCACACGGAGAGCTGTGTGGTGGGGCCACGAAGGCGGCGCTGAGCCTGTCCTCACCCACGCCGTCTCCGTGTCACCGCAGGGCCGGGTGGCGAGGGGATGTCAGCGGGCAGCGAGGAGCTGGGGACAGTGGCCAGCCCTGGGGTGGGGGCACTGGAGACCCCCCCAGCCAGTGCCAACAGGAGAGGGAACATGGCTGAGGAAGAGGAGGAGGAGGAGGAAGCAGAAGAGGAGGAGGAGGAGGACACAGAAGAGGACGAAGTTCAGGTGATCGACATGAAGAAGGAGAACAGCGAGGGCTCCTGTCTGAAGCAGACAGACAGCAGCAAGGAGGCATCTTCCCCCACCAGCCCCAGCTGCAACTCCCAGGCGGAGAAACTGGGGGAGCAGCTCAGCCTGGGGAAAAAAAATGACATCTCCAGACACAGCTATTCCAGATACAACACAATCTCCTACCGGAGGATTAGAAAAGGAAACACCAAGCAGCGGATCGACGAGTTTGAATCCATGATGCACTTATAAACTGAGGTGGGGAGCTGCTTAACGAGCCGAGTGGTCACTCGCGTTTGGGTTTTCTTTTTTTGGGTTCCCCCCCCCAAGATGTGTCTCTTCACACAACGTGAGGTCACTGCTTTTTTTCCTTTTTGTATATGATTTCATAATACACTGTGAAAATGTAACATTTTTGCTTTGCCGGCGGGTGGAGGCATCCGTAGTGCAGGAAAATAAATAATCACTTTGCTAAATACACCACCATCTGATTTCGAGTTTATCCTGTCGTTTTCCAGCCACCTCTTGCAGCCACATTCAAACAACAGGATGTCTCAAGCCTGCACCGGGGCTTCTCCGGCTGCCGCCGGACGCGTGACCGTGCCGTCACCGTGCCGGTAATGAGCTGGCAGCGTAGGCACTGGCCTGGGCACTGCCAGGAATAAAAGAGACAACTGTTGGCCACCGCCACGAGCCCTGTCCTGCCGTCTGTCTGTCCTGGCTTCTCACGGTGCTCCGACGGCTGCCGAACGTTTCCACCTTGAGCCGTGGGGTCCCAGAAGGGTCCCAGAAGTCCCTCCCGATGAGTTGTGAGGTTGGGGCTGGACCCCCCTTCCCTGGCTACCCTTCCTCTCAGAGGAGTCTGGGTGCAGCCCGAGGTCTGGCGGGACAGAAGAGCTGGGAGCCCCAGAGATCATTTCTTTCAGCTCCAGCTGGTGCTTCTGGAGAGGGACCTGGACAAAGGGATCCCTGGGCAGCGACACCCTGACAATCTCACACAGTGGTTTGGTCCAATAGTCATTTTTGGGTCTGGGGTCTTCTCGTTCCTCAGTGGATCCTTTCCCTGTCTCCAGGCTGGTAGTTCCTTCTCGTATCCTGAGGATGCAGCTCTTGCTGAGGATGTGGCCACCTCATTTCTCACAGGCTGCAGGGTCCCGAGGCCTCCCTAAGCATAAGGCCAGCAGAAGTTCCCTGCTTGTGTCCTAAGGCTTCAGTAACTCCAGCGACTCATGCTTGGCACGTTTCTCATGCTAATCGAAGCAAAAAAACCCTTCCCATTCACCCTAATCTTGAGTGATTCCAGAATTAATTCTAACATTCTACAAGTGAATTATTTTAACCCCCAGCACACCGGTGGGATGGAGGGAGTCTGCCCCAAATGAGCAGCTCCTCTTCCCCACCACCTTCCTCCCCAGCCCCTGTGCTGTGGACCCCCTCTGACTGGCCCAGGGACACCCATCCTGTGTGGCCATGGGCAGTGCCATCAGTGGTGCCCAGCCACAGTGCCTGGCTCCACCAGCCTGGGGCAGAGGTGCCTTTGGGGAGGCAGCAGCAGTGAAGGGTGACATCCTCAGTGGCACAGCAGGGTCTGGGCAGGTGGCACTGG
>JANVCC010000118.1:458742-476006 GCA_025345505.1 Todiramphus chloris collaris | reverse complement strand
AGCCCTGGGAGCAGAGGGGCAGGATCCCCCCTCCCCTGCTGCCCACGCTGCTGGGGTGCAGCCCAGGGTGCCAGTGGCTCTGGGTGCCAGCGCATGGGGCCGGCTCAGCTCCAGCTCCTCACCCACCACCTCCCCCCTCACCAGGCTTCACCACAGCCCCATGCTGGCCAGGTGCTCAGGAAAGTGGCAGAGGTCCTGGGGGAGCCCCTAAAGAGCCTTGGGGGCTTGGGGACACACTGGGGGCTGCCCTGGGGCACGGTGCTCCCTGGCTGGCTTCGGTGTGTGCTGCTGGCAAGGAGCAGGATAAGCCTCCCGTTCCCCTCCCTGCTGCCTCCTCTCCCCTCCAAGCAAAGCCAGGCACACGTGTCCTTGCTGTCCCAGCACCAGGCAAGGCAGCCTTGCTGCTTCTGCCACAGCCCCCCGTTTACCTCGGCTGCTAGGTGGCTTATCGACCCACCTTTGCCCCCCACTATTAAAAGAAAGCTTTTTCACTCAGTAATCAATTCCTAATGGAACCCTGATACTTATCTGTTGGAGGCAACAGGTCCCACAGGGCAGGATCCTGCAGCCAGACCCAGCACAGTCACATCGGATCGATTTTTTTAATGCGTTGGTCAATAAACTTCCATTTTCTGTGGAAGAAGAAGCTGCCCAGTCCCCGCTTATGGACTCTAGTGGAACCTTGGGAACATTTCTGTGGCTTATGCTGTCGTCTGCAGCACGAACGGAGGAAGGTTTGGTTACAAACAGGATGCGCGGACTTCAGAAAATATTCTCCTTTTAATAATACAGAAAATGATTGGAGTTTTTGCCCAGGTCTCCAGCTGTGAGGGGCAGCATGCTGGCTCTGGCCACCTGCACCACAGCCGTGCCGCCCATGCCGCAGCCGTGCCGCCTGCACCGCAGCCGTGCCACCCACGCCGTTCCCATCTCCCGCTGGGCTGGGGTAAGCTACGGATTTCAACTGCCATTGGCAAGCGAAGTGCCAGCTCTCCAGAGGCAAAGGCAGCGCGCCGGCTCCAGCCCCTGCCCTCAGTCTGCGTGGTACTCGCCGAACTGCCACTTCTGACGGGCGCTGGCCGAGTCGCAGGCACCCACCCGCAGGGCTCTGCCCGCCGCGGCCGCTTCCAGGCACGCTGCCTGCGGGAGCTGCTCCCAGACGAGGTGGTCGGGCTGCAGGGGAGAGAGGAGACCCGCGGGGTTCTAGGTAGGCTGGGGCTGCAGGGCTGAGCCAGCAGCAGCTCCACCTTTCCCCCAGGAAAGCTCTGTTCCTTATGGCCTGCTCTATTATTTTTTTTTTGGCGCATTTCCCTAATGCTTAAGACTCACGGGGACTTCTGGGTGGGATCCAAGGCTGGCACACGTTGCTGAGCTAGGATGGTACCACAGCTTCTGTGCGATCCGTTCACTGGCCCTGGGAAGATCAGCTCTCTGGCTGCCCCAGCGGCAAACAGCAAGCGAAGGGAATGACCCCAGGTGGGATCTGCTACGCAGGGGGATCTACAGCAGGAGACTGGCTTTGGTTGTTTGGAGTTCCTTGGCTGATGAACTCCCGGCACATTTACTGTGATGAAAAGGATGGTAGAATCACAGACTGGTTTGGGAGGGAAGGGACGTTTAGAGGTCATCTCATCCAACCCCCTGCAGGGAGCAGGGACATAGAAGAATCATAGAATAATTTCAGCTGGAAGAGACCTTCAAGATCATCAAGTCCAACCTTACTACATCTGCAACTAGAGCAGGGTGCTCAGAGCCCCAGCCAGACTCACCTGCAATGGTGCCAGAGATGGGGCAGTGACCACCTCTCTGGGCAACCTGGGCCAGGGTCTACCACCCTCAGCATCAACAATTTCTTCCTTAAGAAGATCTTAGGTAGTTCAGCTCTAAAGTTCAAATGCTGGGACAGTAAACTGGATTATGAAAGAATGAAGAGTCTAAGTGAACTCCACCCTTTTGCTTTTTGCATCTGCTTGGCTTTATCTACTTAACGCCTGTGGACCAGCGAGTGACAGAATCACAGAACGATAGGGGCTGGAAGGGACCTCTGGAGATCACCTAGCCCAACCTGCCTGCCAAGGCAGGTTCACCTAGAGAAGGTTGCACAGAAAGGTGTCCAGGTGGGTGATGCTGCAAGCGCTGCCGAAGGGAAGGGACATTTCCACATCACCGCCCGGCACTGCAGCGATTCTTACCATCGGTTGGCTAATACCTGGATGAAATACTCCTGCAATGACACAGAACCACAGAGCCCTTTTGGTTGGGAAAGACCTTAAAGGTCCTTGAGTCCAACTGTTCCATGCAAAGAGCTGTGTGGGCAAAACCTGGATCTTTGTGCCTACAGTGAAGTCATTAATATGAGACAGTGACCGTGGCATCAGAAGAAGGTAACACGTCGTAACTCCTTCAGCCAGCATCCCCCAGCCACTGGACTGCTCTTCAGGCTTCCTCCTGCTGGACCAGCAAAGGCTGATGCAACCACGCTGACCGAGGCCTCCTGCCCCCAGGGAACGTGTCGGTGCCTTTGGGTGGCCAGACCCATCTGCCTGCTGTGGCCAGGAGCATCTGCCCGTGCCCAGCCCCTGCTCCAGCGGGCACCACCAAGTCCTCCTGGCTGAGGGGCTGAGGTGGGCTCAGGCTGGGGCAGGCGCAGGGACCGCGTGCTCTGGGCTGCCAAGGGGATGATGATTTCCACGTCTTTCTCCCCAAGCACCCAGGCCTTCGGGAGCCTTTGTGCCACGGTGTTCTGGTTTTGAAAGTGCTATTCTTTCAGACTGAAGAGCTTGTCGATATGATGAGTGTGTAACTTACATACCTTTTTTCTTCCCTAAGCTAAGAGTGTTCCTTTCTTAGACACAAAGTATGGCACTTGAGAGCATTCTGGACAACTACTTACGCCCAGCTGACAGAGATACGGTCAAGACTCTCGCTTTTTGCAGCACAGGGAACAAAAGCACCCATCCTTTTCAAAACCTCGGGAAGCTGAATGCCAATCGATACCAAGTAATCTCCATCTAAGCGCTATCGACAGCGTCTGCGGAACGCCGGGACGCCTTGTTACTGCCGAGCCCCGCGGAGCAAAGGCCTGGGGCAGCGCGACCCCAGCCCCCGAGCCTCGGGCTGTGCTGCAGCCCATGGGCTGGGTGTCCACCCGCACCCTGCCCGGACAGGCAGAGGCACTGGGGCACCAGCACGGAACTGGGGGTGAAAGGACAGCTTTGGGAAAGCTGGGGCCAGAGGGACGGGTACACCCTGCACCTTGCAATCATGGAATCCTTCCGGCTGGGAGAGACCTGTAAGATCATGGAGCCCAACCATCCCCCAGCACTGCCAGGGCACCACTGCCCCATGGCCCTCAGCACCACAGCTCCACGGGGTGCTTGGAAACCCCTCCAGGGGTCACGGGGACTCTACCCCTGCCCTGGGCAGCCTGGCACAGCCCTGGGGAACCCTCAAGGGGTTGAAGAAATTGCTCCTCAGCTCCAACCTAAACCTCCCCTGGAGCAACTGTCCCTTGTTCCTTGGGAGCAGAGCCCGACCCCCCTGGCTCCAGCCTCCTGCCAGGAGCTGTCAGAGCCAGAAGGTCTCCCCTCAGCCTCCTTTGCTCCAGGCTCAACAAGCCCAGGTCCCTCAGCTGCTCCTCCCCAGACTCCTGCTCCAGCCCCTTCCCCAGCTCCGTTGCCCTTCCCTGGCCATGCTCCAGCCCCTCACTGTCCTGCTGGGAGTGAGGGGCCCGAAACTGACCCCAGGATTTGAGGTGTGGCCTCCCCAGTGCCCAGTGCAGGGGGTCGATCCCTGCCCTGGTCCTGCTGGGCACACTGGTGCCAATACAAGCCTCGCACTGGGCTGGAGCTGCCCGTCGGTTGGCAGGCTGGCACAGTGGCCCAAAGCAGGGATCACGGGCTGCAGTGGGCGCTGCCCTCGCCAGCGCTTCACTTACCAGCTGCGGCTGGAAGGTGCCCAGTGACCTGTGCAGCCACGTCAGCCTGGGGCTCCTGCCCTGGCAGCGGTGCAGGCCCAGGGCTCCGGCAGTGCCAGCTGGGGCGAGGCAGAGCTCTCCGTGCCGGATCAGCCTCAGCCAGGTGTAGTTGAACTGCTGGTTCTGCGGGGAGAAGAGCGAGGAGAGCTGTGACTCCACTCCTCCCCATGGCATGGCTGGCGAGCAGCTGGCACAGGCTCCTGGGCAGAGGTTCTCCTCACCTTCCTCCTGCCCTCGCCCAGGGGGTGAGGGGCCCCGTGATCCACGGGCCCAACGTTCCTATGAACACATGGAGCTGGAAAGTTCAGGGCAGCTCTGGTGCAGGCTCTGGGAGCCACTCCCACGGCAGCAGCCCAGACCCCAGACCCAACTGCTCCTCTGCCCTCCCTCCCTCCCCGGCTGTGCCCAGTGCTGGGGGGCAGCAGGATAGCCCCCCACAGCCCACAGGGCCCCGCTCCGCTGGCCTGTGCAATTAGCACAGCGAGCAATTAGCGGGGAACTGCCCGGGAAAGGCTGCCTGTGAAGGAAGGGAAAGAAAGGTCTTCCACAGCAGCTGCTTCCCACCTAGCGACAGATCCATGTTCTGCAGCAGCACACAAACCCCACGCCTGGATTTCACAGAACCCCAGCCTGGTGGGGTTGGCAGGGCCCTCTGGAGATGCTCTGGTGCCACCCCCTGCTCCATCCAGCAGGGGCACCCAGAGCAGGGGCCCAGCAGCGCAGGGTCCAGCCGGGGTGGGAATCTCTCCAGACAAGGAGACTCCACAGCCTCTCTGGGCAGCCTGGCACAGGCTCCAAACCCTCACACCACAGATGCTTTTCCTCATGTTTTTAAACCTGTTCCTTAGGTATTGAAACGTTGCTCCTCGTTTTCACCTGCAGGCTCACGGCTTCATCAAACGTTCTAATTCCAGCTCAGTTTGCTGGCTCTGGGGTTGTTTGGTTACCAATCTTTGCAAGCAGAGGCCATTCCTGCCCCTTGCAGCTCCTGGGCATCACCTGGCCACGTCCCCAGGTCCCAGTTCACAACTGGGTGAGCTCAGGGGGGGCTGGGCTGGCATGGGGAGGGGAAAGAGCTCTACACCAGGCATTAAAACCAGCACTCCACACACAGCACGCGGGGCATCCTTACCTTGTTGCTAACATCACAGGGCTCGAGGGAGAGGCTGGTGTTCTCCACAGTGACACACCTCGCCGTGGCTACGTTAGCCAGCTAGAACACAGCAGCAAAAGGCAAAGGGAGACATGAATGCCCGGGGAAGAGGAGAGGCTGCTACGCTGCACTAAGGCTGCTGGATTCACAGGACACTGGTTAATAGTGCCCACTTAGAATCACGCAACCATCTGGGCTGGAAAAGATCATCAAGATCATCCAAGTCAACAGAGCAAAGCAGAGATGACGTGTCACAGTCCTCGGAGGGGTGTGCAAACGCACATCTGGGCTACTCCTTTTATTTTTCTACTGAGAGAAGCTTGGAACTGGCCCTTTCCAGAACTGTTCGGGGCTGGGTGAGACACGGCCTCTTTGCATTTCTTTTGGACATGTTCCTGTTCTGCAAATCCCAGTTCACTGTGAGTGCACAGACCCATAGAGTGGTTTGGGTTGGAAGGGACCTTTCAAGTTCACCTGGCCCAGCCCTGCAGGGGCATCTGCAACTAGAGCAGGGTGCCCAGAGCCCCAGCCAACCTCACCTGGGATGTGCCAGGGATGGGGCAGCCACCACCTCTCTGGGCAGCCTGGCACAGGCTCTCACCACTCTGTGTCAAAAATCTCTTCCTTCTCTCCAGTCTGAATCTCCCTCTTTTAGTTTAAACTGTCACCCCTTGTCCTGTCCCAACAGGACCTGCTCAAAAGTCCCTCCCCATCTTTCTGCCAGGCCCCTGGAAGTGCTGCAAGGCCCCCAGAAGGTCTCCCCTTGGGGAGCCTTCTCCTCTGCAGGCTGAACCCCCCCAGCTCTCCCAGCCTGGCTCCCAGCAGAGGGGTTCCAGTCTTGGGTCATTGTTGTGGTCTCCTCTAGACCCACTTCAACTGGTTCATGTCCTTCTTGTGCATCAGGCTCTGCTTCTTTTCTCAGCTTCTCAGCAAAAGCCATTCCTTCTCCTTCTTGCAAAGTTTCTGGAGAACTTATGAATTAATTGCAGCCAATGACCAGGCTGTGCAGAAAACAGCTCTCAAGTAACTCTGGGCAGTGTTCAGCACAGCTGGAATGTGCAGAGTTAGCTGAAAAACGGATTTTCTGCCCTGTTTAATTTTGAGAATGAAGATAAAAGAGCAATTCAGGTGGCCAGAATGAGGACAAAGCAAGGCAGCATCTTGAGTATTTTCACTGTCACCTCTGAGAAGCGGAGGTTTGGGTTCAGGTGAAGCAGAGCTCTCTCCATATGGTCCAGCTGCTTTGCACGGAATGTGACGTTAAGTTCTATTGCTCTGACTGAAACAAAAGAGCTTAAAAAGTGTTTACCAATTACTGCTATTTCTTGTTAAAAAAAAAGTCACTTAAGTTTGATGTTTCACTGAAGCCTTTAGCCTAACCCCAATAATCTAGAAGGCAAGGCAGGTTTCAGACACACAACAGCCCAAGAGTGGCTGTTGCTGCCACGGACAAGCCTGATGGGCGCACCACTTGTAATCTGCTGGCCTTGCCAGGCTAGATTGATGGAACAAGACCAAAGGGATGAGCTTCCTTCTACAAGGCCAAGGACCAGATCCTGCCCTTGGTCACAACCCCCTGAGGCACTCCAGGCTGGGGCAGAGCAGCTGGAAAGCAACCGGTGGGAAAGGACCTGGGGGTTTTGTCAACAGGCAGCTGGAGATGAGCCAGAGAGTGCCCAGGGGGACAAGAAGCCACCAGCATCCTGGCTGTGTCAGCACTGGGGTGGCCAGAGCAGGGATCATCCCCCTGCACTGGGCACTAAGGAGGACACTCCTCCAATCCTGGGGTCAGGTTTGGGCCCCTCGCTCCCAGCAGGACAGTGAGGGGCTGGAGCGTGGCCAGAGAAGGGCAACGGAGCTGGGGAAGGGGCTGGAGCAGGAGCCTGGTGAGGAGCAGCTGAGGGACCTGGGCTTGTTGAGCCTGGAGAGAAGGAGGCTGAGGGGAGACCTTCTGGCTCTGACAGCTCCTGACAGGAGGCTGGAGCCAGGGGGGTCGGGCTCTGCTCCCAAGGAACTAGAAACAGGACAAGAGGAACCGGCCTCAAGTTGCCCCAGGGGAGGTTTAGGTTGGAGCTGAGGAACAATTTCTTCAACCCCTTGAGGGTTCCCCAGGGCTGTGCCAGGCTGCCCAGGGCAGGGGGGGAGTCCCCGTGATCCCTGGAGGGGTTTCCAAGCCCCCCGTGGAGCTGTGGTGCTGAGGGACAGGGGGCAGTGGTGCCCTGGCAGCACTGGGTTAGTGATTGGACTCAATCATCTTACAGGTCTCTTCCAACCAAAACAATCCCACAATTCCAAGACTCTCTAAGTGCCTGAACCCAGCAGGTTCCTGTAACTTTCCCACAAGTGCCAAGAGGTCACCCCGAGGTGTCCCTCCTCGTGCTCTCTGCAGAGCTCCCCCCCACACCTCCACGGCCCCATCATAAAGGTGCCCCATGGGCTGCAGCTGGCAGAGAGCCTGGGCTGGTCCCTTGGCTCCCTGTGACGAGGAACATTCCGGCTGCAGCCCCGGCCACAGAGAACCCTGACCAGTGGCCAAACGCTGCCATGCTTGCCCGGTGCAGTCACTGGCAGCCGGGCACCTTGGCAGGGGCAGAGGGGACGGGCAGTTCTCATTCCCTCTCCCAGCGGTGCCAGCCCACGGGCTGCTGGCCACCTCCTCTGGTGGCACTGGGAGGTGGGGACGGGTGGGAGGCAGCAAAACCTTTAGCTTTCATTCGTGGCACTGCTGGAATTTTCCCGACAATCCAGATTTTTCACGTTTGCTGTTGCAATTACGAGTTTGCAACTGAAGTCCTCTCTTTTCTGGGCAGAACATTTGAGGTTTCTGAAGGTTCAAAATAGCAGCTGACGTTCTGCTGAGGCTCAGGGATGGGCCACATTCAGAACCCACATCTAATTCTTGTCTAATTCACCTTTTAAAGTTGGTGAAGTGACCCGGAGGACCCGTGGAGGACCCGGTGCCAGGGAGCACCACGAGTCCCCGGGCAGAGATGGAGGGACAGTGGAGGAGAACCGGAGCCTGACCGGGTTGTGCTCCTGGGCCACCCAGCCAGCAAGGGGCTTGGGGACCAGGACTTCATCCAAACCGGACTTTCAGGCGTTTGCTGGGGAGTGAGCCCTCCCGAGGCACAGGAGAAATGCCAGGGCTCTGCCGAGCTGCTGAAACGTGGGTTTCTGCTGCGCTCTGCTGGCAGCTGAGCACCAGTACAAACCCTGCCCGCACCTCCCCAGTGATGCCAGTCTGACCCAAAAAGGGGCTTCTCCCTCCCGTCCTGGCCTAAAAGCTGGGCAGGTCAGGCGGATGATGGACCCCCACCCTGGCCAGGACTGGTTTGTGGGCAGCTGGTGTTTTAAACACCGAACTGGTTCTTTCATGGGAAATTCTCTCTTGGAAGCGTGGCTTATTTCTTCATAAGAACACTGGAGAATTCACCATGACGGATGAAATATTACAAAATGTTACCAATGCCAGGGAAGCAACTCAGAGAGAGCACCCAGATGCCACCGAGTCCCTGGCCAGCCACTAACATGGAATCACGGAATGGTTCTGGTTGGAAGAGCCCTTTCAGATCATCCAGTCCAAGCGTTGCCCCAGCAGTGCCAGGGCACCACTGCCCCCTGTCCCTCAGCACCACAGCTCCATGGGGGGCTTGGAAACCCCTCCAGGGATCACGGGGACTCCCCCACTGCCCTGGGCAGCCTGGAACAGCCCTGGGCATGTTTAAATGCAGGACAACAAGTCATTTGGGTACGTACCAGCCCACTGGCTTTAACCAGGGGAGCGTCCAGGTCTGGGTAGACGTTCTCGAGGTACCACCGGAAACTTTTGCACTGCAGCTTCTTTCGCAGTTGGATTTGTTGAGTCAGGTCGCCAACATCCAGGTTTTTCAAGACCAAGTGGTAAGCGTGGCCGTAGAACAACTCCTTGTATTCGTCCAGCCAGACCTCCGCAACGCGGGCCAAGTTCCTCTCCACCGTTCTCACCCGATCTTTGGGGAAGGAGTAAGGATTGTCGTTCCTGAAAATGTGCCCAACTCTGGAGCACGGAACAATCTCAATCTCTCCTCCGCACATCCAGACCTGAGAAACAGAGGTTGCTTTGATAGAAACATGGGCAAATGTTGGGTGCTGGCTTTGTGCAAGTCAGAAGAGAAGTAGGGAAGTAAACTGCCAGGAGGAACGGGGTCTCCAGCATGAGACGGTCCTAGGGAGCCCCTGGCTGAGCCCCATCACCCAAGCCAGGCTGGCAGGGATGCAGGCGTGCAGCACAGGCTGCCCAGAGTGATGACCTACCTTGAATGAAATCTCCATATTTTCACCTCCCCAAACATCCAGTCCTGGGTCGTATGTTCCCAGCTCAAAAAAATATTTCTTATCGATGGAGAACAGGCCACCTGCCATGACCGGGCACCTGGGGACAGCAGGGACACGGCACCTCAGCGGGTCAGGAAGCACCCACCCCTTTCCCCTGCTTTGATGAGGGAATCTTGAGAAGCTGCAGGCTACTAAACGCTTGGGGACGATTCCTGAGCCTGCACTTGAGACAGCAAGGACCACCCTGTTGGTTGCCTTGCTGCAGGCTGCGAGATGCAGTGCCAAAACAGACGGAATTTGGGTGGGTTTGCCTGAAAGACATAACGGCGTGGAAGGGAAATGCCCGATGGCACATCCACACAGCCCTTGTGGCAGTACTGCGAGGGGTCACACAGCTCTCACCTTTTCCTTGTTTACCTTATTATATCAGTTTCCTTGATGTTATTTTTCTCGATGACCTCTTGTGGAATCTGCCTCCATCCAAAATTCATTGGCCAAGTAAAAATCCCACGCTGAAAGCTGTCCACGGTCATGTAGCTAAACAGGGAAAAGAGCGAGGTGACTAATTCTGAGTCACATTCCTGATTGAAATGTCACCCTTAATGAGTGAAGATGAGTATCTGCACATAATTAAACCCAGGATTTTAACAAATTTCATCAGAAATCCTCCTCATGCATTAAAAGTCATGAAAAAGGGAAGATGTGTGTGCGATGCACCAAGGGGGACCTCCACCGCTAACGTGAAATGCTGGTGCACCGCGGCGTTACGTCTCCCTTGTGAAGCGCTGCTGACAGCCAGCTAGGAGGCCTGGACCCGGGTCTTTCTGCGAGTACTACGTTGATGGTGCCAGTGAGAGGTTTTGCTCAAGCCACTGGCATGGATTTTGGGTTTTCCAGGGGTGTGAGACACCTCACCTCAAGTCCTTGTCGCTGATGACCTCGATGACGGGGCAGGCGACCTTGGCCCGGCTCAGACGGACCCTCTCCAGCAGCGGCTCCAGCCACCCCACGTTGCACTCCACGTGCGAGTCCAGGAACGTCAGGACGGAGCCTGTGGCAGAGCCCGGGGCACCAATAAGTCTCGGGGGCCACGTGCCCACCCGGCACCGGCCGCTGACATGGCCATGACCATCCATGGCTCCCAACACCCTCCCGGCCACAGCCCAGAGCGTGTTTTCACTGCTCGGCCATCACAGCCTGCAGAGCAAGGTGGCTCCCAGCAGAAATGGCCGATTCCGTGCCGACATAGCCTGGCCTGTGCAGCTCGTGGAGCCAGGGTGGCACAGCTGGAGATCCCGACTGCCGCTGGCTAGGGCCATGCAAGAGGTGCTGGGCAAGCACAGAATTCTTTTGGTTGGAAGAGACCTTTCAGATCAAGGAGTCCAACCATTAATGCAGCACTGCCAGGGCACCACTGACCCATGGCCCTCAGCACCACAGCTCCACGGGGGGCTTGGAAACCCCTCTGGGGATGGGGATGAGCCACAGCTTGTCCCCTCATTGGACCCTTGTGCTTTGTGTACTGAAAAGATGCTCTTAGTTCACGTGGAGGGGCCCAAATCTCAGCACTGGAGATGGCTCCAGGGGGTCCAGGCAGGGCTGTAAAATGGCTTTTGTCCTCCTACCTTTAGCAATCTCTGCTCCTGCCAGCCTGGCCCGTATCAGACCGTGTCTCTCCTTGAGATGGAGGATCTTCACCTTTGGAAACTGTGACATGTATTTGTCCAGTTTCTCCTTGAGGTACTCTGAAAAGAAGAAGAGGGTGAGGTTGACTTACCCATGTTGTATTTGCTCCCAGTGTGAGAAGCAGCAGACAGATTTTCCTTGGAAGCATCTCCAGGACACACTAGGATCCTTAGGTCTGGGGCACAAACATCTGGGCAAAGCTGCAGGGTTTCTGGTGTGCAGCATCATGGTTGAAGCCTGCTCTCTGGTGAAACTCCCAGCAGCGCCAGGGCCACCAGGTTTAGGCTGAAGCTTTTGGTGACAGGTCATGAGCAAAATCCCAGTGGCCTGACTTGGGTAGCTCATGATCCAAATCAGGCATCGAACAGTTATTCAGTGACTCCAAAATTATTGGTTTTTAACTTCACAGCACTATAACTGCAATTAAAATCTGGCTGTGAATTGTTTTCCTTTGCCTAAAATTGTATTTCTCGTGTGCTCTGTGAACTTCTCACTACTAAGAACCACATATAAAGACTCAGCCCAGGTTTAATTGCGCGAGGGCTTGCTGTGGCACATCTCTGCTTTTCCAGGTTGCTTTTGTCATGGTTTCCCACAGCTGTTACAGCAGCTGGTGGTAAACTCTGAGGAAAAAGAGGGTGTGAGGAAGGTGGTCTGGGGGACTTGAGTGCTAGGATGTCTAGTTCACGGGTGGCTTCCCTCCAGCAGAAGAGCCCAGGAGCCTCTGCCATGGTTCTGCAGCTCTGAGTGCTTCATTTGGAGCCAGCCACACAGCAGGACCCCCAGCCTCCCTCGCTGGTGGGCCTCACTGGTGCTCTCTGCTTTTCTCCAGAAGAATAAACTGCATTTCAGCAGCCAGTGAAAAGCTCCAACAAGGTTCCAAAGGTGAAACCTTTGAGGACATGTCTGCTGTAGGCTGCTGCTGCTCCTCGGATGACAGCAGGGCTGAGCACAGCTCTCTGCACCTCACCTGCACTCGCCAGGCTTCAGCTGCAAGCCCAGTGCTCTGGTGCTTGCTGGCCAACGAGCAGATCCAACAGGAAGCCACCAGGAGGAAAGGAAGAGGAAAATTGGAAAATTGCTTTTGAGGGGAATTAGTACGAACACATTTTAATGATTACTCTGAAAATGAGCAAACCGAGTCTTTTTTCCTCTTTATGGCACCTATTGCCTCGTTGCATTGTAGGCTCTTTGTCCGCGTGGCACGAGCTCCAAAGTTGGTCTCAGACAGCACTTTCCCTGCAGAGCCAGCAGTTGGAAAATTACATCATTCCTACATTTTTCAGGGCTGATGTCAGCGGAGAGCCAAAGCATCTCGCAGCAGAGGTTCGAGACCAGCCGAAACGCCCGAGTACATGTGCAGAGCCACCCTGGGTGTGCAGAGCCACCCTGGGTGTGCAGAGCCTGGCTCACCGCTGCTCTTACTGCAGTCACCCCATTCTCCGAGACACCTGGGAAACTGGGGCTGGACTAGATGGCCTTTGAAGGTCCCTCCCAGCCCGAAACACCCTACAGTTCCAGTGATCTCAGTTCCTCTGCTGCCACCAGCACGGAAGACACGGGGCACTTCTCTGGAGGCTGCGCAGAGAAGGGTGACAGCATCGTTGCGAAGGCACGAACCCTCGAGCCAGGAGACCCTGAAGGTGAGTAGGTTGGGTAGGACTGAGCTCCCCGGTGCTCCTGCACCTCCTGCTGCCTCCACCAGCCACTGGCACACGTGCAGAGCAGTGCACGAGTGTAAACCTAGCGATGCACAGCTGTAAATGTAGCAGCTACTTAACTGGGTGAACTGGGACGGGAGAGGTGTGAATGATAAAGCCTGGCAGGGGGTGACATAAGGGATGCAGCCTCATCCACCACAGCCACCCCCCAGTGCCCATCTGGCCTCTGATCTCCCCCAACCTGGGCAGGTAAGGGGACACAGGCTGGGGACGTGCTTCAACACAGCGGCAGGAGAAAACGTGATTTCTCTCTCCTGGTCAGAATTAAATTACGGGGAACAAATCACATTTTGGCCTCAAGTTATATTAGTTTCATAAAGGTAGGAGAAGCTTCACCTGCCTTTAGTGCTGAAGTCGTCCACCAAAATGATTTCTTCAATCAGGTGCGGGGGAGATCTGCTGAGGACACTGTGGACGGAGCGCAGGAGGGTGGACCACACTTCATCCACAAAGCACATGATGATGGTCGTGGTTGGGAGGTCATTGTGAACGCGCTGCTCGGAGCACCTGCAACAGCAAGACGGGCTCACAGGCAACGGCCGGTCGCCCTCCCAACCCAAAACCTCCAGGCTCAGTGTCTGTCGGGAAAGGGCACAGGGAAGGGGGAAATAGCAGGCTGCCCAGGGCAGTGCTGGGGTCCCTGTCCCCAGAGGGGTTTAAAACCTGTGGAGATGCAGTGCTGAGGGACATAGCTTAGTGGTGCCCTGGCAGTGCTTTGACATTTTTCCTCATGTCAAACCTAAACCTCCCCTGGGGCAACTTGAGGCCAGTTCCTTTTGTCCTGCCCCTTGTCCCCTGGGAGCAGAGCCCGACCCCCCTGGCTCCAGCCTCCTGTCAGGAGCTGTCAGAGCCAGAAGCTCTCCCCTCAGCCTCCTTTGCTCCAGGCTCAACAAGCCCAGGTCCCTCAGCTGCTCCTCCCCAGACTCCTGCTCTAGACCCTTCCCCAGCTCCATTGCCCTTCTCTGGCCACGATGGAGAATGAGAAAACATTCAAGCTTCCAAATTTCATGTACAATGGTACTGTCAGGTCCACTCCCTGAGCACCCCATACCTCCCCAGGGACACCCCTGTCCCACCAGCTGTGCCCCAAACCCCTGTGCAGGGGCTCTGAGAGGCATCTGCTTCCCTCACAACCACCTAGTGGTACCCAGCAGATCTGAGGGGTGATAAACCTTCTCCCATGTCTGCGGGTTTGCCATTTCATTCTGTGACAGTCAAAAATCCCCACCAACTGCTAAAGTCTGAGAGCAATTTTTCGCTCTCTTGTCCTTCCTGAGCAGACCTGCCGCAGGCAGGATCGGTGGCAGCCTATCTGTGGGTACAGGAAATTAACTTCTGAGTGATGGATCAAAACCGATGTTCACTCAACTGTCAACTACAGACAGAAAACAGGGACAGGTACATGGGAGCATATGGAAAACTGACTTCTTGTTCTTCTATCTCGACATCCAGGCCCTCAGGTCTGGCTGGTGCCAGTTCAGATGCTGAGCTCAGACCATGGGGTGTTTTGAAGAACGTTCAGGGGTATTTCAGGGCTTTGCAGGTAGTCAGAAGTGCTCCGGGTAAGTGAAGATAACCCCAGAGTTACTCTCTGCTGCAGTCCCTGGGACATGCCTCTGTCCCCTTCTGTTCGGGCAGTGACCAGGGCTGGCTCCACTGGGAGGGACGTGCTGTTTGATATGGCTTGGTTGGAAACCATAAGGGTGCTGGCCTGTGGCGATGGGACCTCTCTGCAGCTCTGGGTGCTGGTCTGGGCATGCCAGAAGGACTCCCAGGGCCAGTGGAGAGAAGGCAGGGGCTCAAGAGCTTGCTTGTGAGGAGACAGAACAAGGGACAGCCAAACTCAGAGAAAAAAGATGCCAAAGCACCATGCTCCTGAACCAGTCATCCCAGCCTTCACCTGCTGGCTTGGGCACATCGCTCCTGCGTGGTGGGACTCATCCTGCACATGCTTCTGCAGAGGCAGGGTGCTTGGCAAGCACTGGCACGGTCAGCGAAGCTTGGAAAGCAGCAAGCGTTGCACGTGGCAGATTGAAGGCTGTGACAGGACAAGTCTCCTGTTGACCACATTTCAATGGTCTGGTTCCCGCTGGCCAAATTTCCAGCACCCCAGCAATGATGGCAAGAGGAAGGAGAGTCTATACAGGGAGAGATTGGAATACTCCAGCAAAAATGAACGTCAGTTGGCCCTTACAGCCTGATTTTTGCCACGCCAACAGCCTGAGGGCAGAGCCTGTCCAGGGGTGCCCAGTGGAGCTCCCAGCAGCCCTGTTCCTGGCACGGGAGCACACGTCACCAGGCAGCACCATCGGGGACACGCCTCTATTTGGCCAAGGCATTGTCAACAACAGCAATAACGTCACTCAGCAGGACGTGTGTGATTCACAGGAGGTAGGAGAGCTATGCCTACAGGTGCTCCTGGGAGGTGTTTCTGCTCCACAGCTCCAGGGCTTTGCTGTCAAAGCCCAAACACAGCCCTGGCCTTGAGCCACCAGGGCTCTTTTATGCAGTTGGCAACCTCTGCCCAGCAGAAAGCAGCCCCA
Organism: Todiramphus chloris collaris; assembly: GCA_025345505.1. Lineage (NCBI taxonomy): Eukaryota > Metazoa > Chordata > Aves > Coraciiformes > Alcedinidae > Todiramphus > Todiramphus chloris. Next base: position 460,613 of record JANVCC010000118.1, on the reverse strand, counting down.
GCTCCCTCCTTCCTTCCCTGACCCATTCCTCCCCATGCTGGGCTGCACAAAATCCCACCATGGTGGGGGCTGGAAGGGATCTCAGGAGATCATCTGGTGCCACCCCCCTGCTCCATCCAGCAGGGTCACCCAAGCCCCTTCCATCCCCAGGCAATGTCCGGCCTTAGTCTTTTCCGTGGGGACTACGGGGAGGGAGTGCCTTTTTTGAAGTGCAATACTGAGACTTGCAGAATTACAGAATCATGGAAACATTATGGTTGGAAACACCTTTAAGCTCATTGAGTCCAACCGCTAACTCAGCAGTGACAAGTCCACCACCAAACCACGACCCTCAGCACCACAGCTACACATTCCGTGGGGACAGCTGGAACCGAACAATAGTTTTACAACCCAAAATTCAGTGTCCCTCCCTGGGTGCGCCCACAGGTCTGAGTCCCTCGAGCCACCTCTGCAGCGCGGGTACCGATGGCAGCGCTCTGCAGCACAGCGGTGCCATCTGCCCGCAGAAAGGACCCCTCCTGGGAGCATCCCCCGGGCCCCCGCGACTGCAGGCTGGTGTGCTCCCGTTTAATCGTGTTGGTGCTCAGCACGTGGCTTTGTCTCCTTTGGAGGCTCCTCTTGGAGCCCCTTTGGGCCAAGGAGCCCTCGGGGTGTCTCTGGCTCAAGGGAAGGGCAGCGGCAGCTTGAGGTGCGAGCGCACGGACAAATCGAGGGGGTGCAGGAACCCGCTCCGGGAGCCAAACGCACAAACACTGAAACCAAACAGTGCTCGGCGCTGCGCCCGACAAACCAGATGAAGAGTTTTAGGGCACGGAGAGGCCCCACTGCCTGCCTTGTGTGCCCCAGCCTCTGGGGACAGCAGGGTAAGACGATCTGCAAATCTGACCCAGTTTTACATTTAATAACAAGCTGCTCTTACCTGGAAAGGCCAAGCCATCTCACGGACAGCGCATGCGAAGGCAAGGCCTCGGTGTGCCTGGCAGCCCTTCCCGGGAGCCACCAAGCAGGTATTTGTGCAGGGGAAGCAGCAGATCTTACCCGGCAGGCCTGGTGTCCGCTATGGCTCGGTCTACGGGGATCAGATCACTGAGGTAGACATTAAAGTTCCCTTCTTTCCATCTACTTTTTGCTTCTTCTTGTTTATCGTCCGGGACTGTGACAGGGTGCCCAAACTGGCCGGGAGCTCGGGGGTCTCTTGGGGCAAGCGTGGCATCCATGGACAGGACCCTGTGCGTCCCTGGGCTGCCACCTGCCCTGTCCCTGCTGGTGGCAGGTGCCCCGGGAGATGCTCCTTGCCTCACACCCAGCGTCCAGCTCCAGCCACCCAGTGCCGCAGCCCCAGTGATGGTGTTGGCAGGATGGGCACCGTCTTTGCTCCTTGCCGGGCTCTTTGAGAAGTTCCCGGCGGAGTCGAATCCCAGGAGCGGGGCTGCCGGGCCGACGGGGTTTGTCTCCTCTTTGTTAATACGGACAAAGTGGTTTTCGGAGGGAGTTTCCTTCTCCCCCGGCGTCGCCTCCTCGGGCCCAGGCGGGGCTCCCATCCCCGCTGCCCGGCCGCCTCTCCCGGCCGCGTTCGCGGCGCGCCCGGGCCCCTGCATCGCCGTCCGCCCAGCCCCAGCCCCAGCCCCAGGGGCAGGCTCGGCGGGCCCCGGAGCTGGGGAAGGGGCCTCGTCGGGGGGCCGCGGGGCGCTCGCTGCCTCCGGCCGCAGGGCTCTGCTTCCAGCCGGCTCCGCTGCGAACCCTTCCCCCGCCTTCGACGGGGGCCCGCCGGCTGCCGGGGCCGCCCCGGTGCCCGCACCGCCTGCCCGGCGGCCAGCCCACCGCGGCGGCCAGAGCCGAGCCCCGGGGCGTTCCCCGGGCAGCCCCCGCCG
>JANVCC010000118.1:448243-458342 GCA_025345505.1 Todiramphus chloris collaris | reverse complement strand
GGTTCCACCTCTCTGCTGAGTTCCTCACATACCCACTTCAATGACGGGGCACAGAAGCCACAGCGAGGCGATGCTGGCCAAGAGCGCGGGAGGCAAAGCTCTGCAGCCAGTCTGGCTGAGCCAAAGCTGGGCTAAAATAAGAGCGGGGAATCACCCATCCTGCTCCTGCCCTGGGTGAAATCGTGGCTGAGATGTGGCAGCTGTGCTGGCAGTGCCGGCAGGCAAGGGCTGACGCTGCTTCAGAGCCCCGCTCCAGCCTGGAAGTGCTAGGGGGTCCTAGAACCAACCCCCCAGGTCGCCCCACTGTTCCTGGTCAGGTCTGCATGGCTGTGGCTGTGGTTGTGGATTAACACCAGGGTGTGTGACCCCCCGTGTCCTCCAGTGACCACTGATCCTGGTGTGGGTAAACCCCAGCCAATCTTCATTGTAGAAAAATGTCTTCCTTCTCTCCAGCCTGAATCTCCCTCTTTTAGTTCAAAACCATCACCCTTTGTGCTGTCCCAACAGGCCCTGCTCAAAAATATGTTCCCATCTTTCTGCCAGGCCCCTGGAAGTGCTGCAAGGCCCCCAGAAGGTCTCCCCTTGGGGAGCCTTCTCCTCTGCAGGCTGAACCCCCCCAGCTCTCCCAGCCTGGCTCCCAGCAGAGGGGTTCCAGCCCTCCCAGCATCGCTGGGGCTCCTCTGGCCCCGCTCCACCAGGTCCCTGTCTCTGCTGCGCTGAGCACTCCCGAGCTGGACACTGCTCCTCAGCAGAAGCTGTTCCTACAGACATCATTGCACAGAGTGGCCTGTGTGGGGTCAGGATATTTGGTAGATGTTCTGCTCAAGGTGAAAGTGTCAGTGGTGGTGGACTCTGCATGCTGGGGTGGTCACACGGGACCTCCATGATTGTATTGCACCAGCTGAGCAAAACCATGGCTCGAGGAGTCTTTGCCATCCCAGCAGTGCCAGGAGCCTTGCAGCGAAACCCTATCACTGCTGGTGGGACCCCAGCCCGCCGCCCTGTCTGGGAGACTCAATTCCCTGTGCCGGGGTCCCTGTCGAGCAGTTTCCCTCTTTTGGTGAGCACTGTCAGCCCATGAGTGACGGTGCACAGTCGGTGTGACATTTGTTACCCGGTCAGGGTAAAGAGCTGTGAGATCAGTTGTAGTGCGTGGGCATCACTGGTGGAAATTTATAATGCGGGCACTAAACTGAACGAGGAAAAAGCTGGAGTGGGTCAGTATTTCGCAGCTCTCTTAAGCTCTGGTATTAATAAATTTGAAATCAATGGATGGCATCTGAAATCCCAAAGCAGGAGTCTTATTTACAATAATAAAATGGTTTTGTTTAAGAGGAGACCTTTAAGATCACTGAGTCCAACCATCAACCCCTCACTGCCAGGTCACCACTGCAGGTCCCTCAGCACCAACCAGAGAAAGGGCTCCAACCCACTGCGGTGCGTACGAATACTGAAAGGAAAAGAAATGAGTGGAAAAAATTACATTCATATTCACGCCTCAAAAAAATAGTAATGTCAAAGTCCAGCCTACGGTTGCACTGCGAGACTGAAAAGAAAAGAAATGGTGGTTGTGTTGTTTTCCCAGGGCATGTCTCTGTGAGGTTTGCTGCCCTGGTGGGCAGTCCACACTTCAGCAGGGTCTGCACCTGGATGGTGCTTCCTTCAGCGCCTTCAATAACAGAGAGCAAAGGATAAGATTACAAAAGGGCTGTTAAAAGGGGGGAAAAATGAGTTGCTGTTTGAGAGCGAGCAAGCTCGGAGTGGAGATCACACTGAAATGAAATAGCACTTTCGGTTCAGAAATAAAAGTCTAAGATAAGCCACAGACTGCGGGTTCATTCGCTACATGGACACTGTTTTTTTTTTCATTTTCATTTTGCTTATTGTTATGTGCAGGGGTGCCTGCTGGTGAGCACCGAGCCGCCCCAGACCCCGGTCCCCAGGAGCTTCGGGGAAGTGTGTTCTTCTGCGGGTGGGAGAGGCCAGGCGGGCACTGCCCTAACAGCTGGGAACCTTGCATGGGGGGAATGTCCATCTGCTGCAGGGGGGGAGGATCCACAGAAGGACCTGCCCAGGCTGGAACGATGGGCCGAGGCCAGTGGGATGAGGTTCAACAAGGCCAATTGTCAGGTCCTGCCTTTGGGTCACCACAACCCCTTGCAATGCTCCAGGCTGGGGCAGAGCGGCTGGAATCTGCCTGGTGGGAAAGGCCCTGGGGGGGTTGGTCAACAGGCAGCTGGAGATGAGCCAGAGAGTGCCCAGCTGGCCAAGAGGGCCACCAGCATCCTGGCTGTGTCAGCACTGGGGTGGCCAGCAGGAGCAGGGCAGGGATCATCCCCATGGACTGGGCACTGGGGAGGCCACACCTCAAATCCTGGGGTCAGGTTTGTGCCCCTCACTCCCAGCAGGACATTGAGGGGCTGGAGCGTGGCCAGAGAAGGGCAACGGAGCTGGGGAAGGGGCTGGAGCAGGAGTCTGGGGAGGAGCAGCTGAGGGCCCTGGGCTTGTTGAGCCTGGAGCAAAGGAGGCTGAGGGGAGACCTTCTGGCTCTGACAGCTCCTGACAGGAGGCTGGAGCCAGGGGGGTCGGGCTCTGCTCCCAAGGGACAAGGGACAGGACAAGAGGAACCAGCCTCAAGTTGCCCCAGGGTTTAGGTTGGAGCTGAGGAACAATTTCTTCAAGCCCTTGAGGGTTCCCCAGGGCTGTGCCAGGCTGCCCAGGGCAGGGGGGGAGTCCCCGTGATCCCTGGAGGGGTTTCCAAGCCCCCCATGGAGCTGTGGTGCTGAGGGCCAGGGGTCAGTGGTGCCCTGGCAGTGCTGGGGGAATGGTTGGACTCCATGATCTGAAAGGTCTCTTTCAGTCAAAATAATCTGATAGTTCTATGATCACTGTCAGATTTCAAGCCTGCATGGGGTGGGGAGAGAGACCCGAGATGTTCCTCTAAGCTTTGGCTTCACAATTACAAGTTATGACAACGTCGTTGCTGTTGTGGTATGGTCAGGCATTCCCTCTGCTAACTCCCTGCTTTGGCTCTCCTCCCTGGCAAGGAGAAATGTTCCAGATAGTTGAACAGATTCCTTGACACAAGACAGCTGCTTTTGTAGGGAGGAATTAATTTAATCAAGGTTACTCCATCATTAAAATAATCTGAAGTGTCAGATGGAAAAGCACAGAAGCAAGCTAACTTGGAGATGAAAACCCAACAATTTTTTCCAGCTAGAAGTGCCCCAGAAGGTGAGGTAACGTACCAATGAGTCACTCTGGGTCTCTGTATAATGTTTTAGTAATGCAAAAAAAATATCGTCCAAAGAGAAGCTGTAAAAGAATGATCTCTGGTTTGATAATTTGTATTTCTTCTCTGGAGCATAAAAGACTGTGGAGTCAGAGACAACAGAGTGATCTGCAAAGGGCAATATCAGATACTTGTGGATATCAAATAGGCGGAGGAAAGAAAGCCCAGCTCAGCACCCTGCTGAAGGAAAAGGAGGATGCTCAGTGGCTGTGTTAGACATCTGAGAATCTACACTGCTGGCTGTGGCAGGGCTCCGTTGCAGAATACCTGGGGACACCCGGCACCAGGGAACAAGAAGGTGGAAAGAACCACACTTTCCTCTGGTTCCTTTTGTTTTGCTTCATTTTTTGCTGGTCTCCTTCTGGCACTGAGGGTGGGGAGAGGCTGTGCCAGGCTGCCCAGAGAGGTGGTGGCTGCCCCATCCCTGGCACCATTGCAGGGGAGGTTGCCCGGGGCTCTGAGCACCCTGCTCTAGCTGCAGATGGCCCTGCTCCCTGCAGGGGGTTGGACCAGATGACCTTGGAAGGTCCCTTCCCACCCAAACCAGTCTGTGAGTCTATGATAGATTCTATGATTTCATTACTGCTGGGAATAATTCCTTTCTCCCTGGATTTGGGGTTGTATTTACATGCCGAGCTGCAGAAGGTCTCGGCCATCACAGCCTTTGGCCAGCACAAAGCCCTCTGGAGTGGCGTGATGCTGGTGTGCCCCACTGGGCAGCACCACAGTGCCAGGAACCTGAACCTCTCAAGGTTCCCACACGAACCTTGACAAACACTGCCTGGCAGTGAGGGGCAGAGTTGATTTGTTTTGAGTCTGCAAATGCTTGTGCTGCAGAAGCAAACACCTGCCATCCACCTAGCTCCCCAGTGCAACCCAGTGCAACCCCCAGAACCTGCTCCCCAGTGCAACCCACCATTCTCCACAAAGTCATTTTCCAGATAAAAGCTGTTAATATGACAAAGTAGTCGGTGCATGCATGATATAAGCACAGATATGTCCTACAGTGTGTCGGCGAAGTCTTGGTTCTCATGTAACTGTCAGGATAGAATAATTTCACCTCCACTGTGCATTTTGTGGACAGTCCTGCCCATCAGTTTCTAACTGCAGCCTCCATGCTGGGATCTCTTATTTCTCTTGCTGTGGAAATTCAGTCAGGAAACACTGAATTGAGAATCCCCTGGTAGCCCATCTGTCCCACCAGGGTATGCGGTGATTTTCTTGACGTCTCCACACACAGCAATTCTACAGTCAGATGAGAATGGAAACTTGGGCTTTGAAAGGCAAGTTCATGATCATGTTCTTCAGGAAAACCACAAAGCAGTAGGTGTAGAAAACTGGGAAGTACCAGGAAATTGCCTGTTGGATGCTTAAAAATATGAAGATAGTTGATTGGAAGAGACGTTGAAGATCATCAAGTGCAACCAACCTCACAGCCAAGGAGAAGAAGAATTAAGAAACTAAAGTTTACGTTTCTATTTTGAAAGGTTTATGGATTTTGAAGCTGACCTCATTCTTCTGGGGGTGAGCTGATTTTCAGTGCGTGATGGTGGCAAAGCTCTATTTTTAGGCGTCTGTTTGCACCAAGTGCGACTGAGAGCAGCTTTCCCCAAACCAGGGCTGGTTACGCAATTACAGCTTAGATGAGCCGTTTGCTTTTATTTTTGGTTATAAATTGTGACCTAGATTCAAGGTGGCTCTCGTGACGTACTCGCCGTTCGGCGACGTCCTCTGCCGGTGCGTGTGCTGTGACACGTGAGGATCCGCCGGGGTCGGCAGCGGTGCCCGTGCGTGCTGGGGAGTGCACCGGGAAGCGCGCCGGGGAGCGCGCCGGAGAGCGTTTGCCGGGCTCGGGAATGGAAATGGCAGCGGGGCTCAGTGATTTGCATAGAGGTCATGTTTTGCTAATATGTGTCTTGTAGAAGCAGACAGCATGTAAAAGAGGATGGTTAAAACCTGACCCGGTGATGTTTTTAAATTCCAAATTATGCATAAAGTGTGCATTAAATTAATTAGGGAATTCATTAAGAAGAGAAGAGTAAAGAAACTAGTTGGCAGTGCGCAGCGTTTAGTAATGTAAGCCATTTTCTATAGTTGTTATATATAATTTGTCTCATAACATTATCCTTTGATAAATTATTGCAGCATAATATGATATATGTAGCTTATTAACAGTTTCATTAATTACTATTAGAGCAAAGACACTCTGAAGTCTGGTACACATAAGGACAAATGTTGAAGCAGATGGCTGAAATCAGTGAAACGCAATCGGTTGCTGAACCCTTCTACCTAATTACATTATTACATCAAAATAGTTAAACTAAATTTGTCAAGTTGTCGGCAAAGCGCTGGGATGTTTGGAGCTGCTGCCATGGTGCTGGAATCTCCTCCGGACCCCAGCTCCCCACGGGCACAGGGGCCTCTGGATGTCCTCCGCTGGCTCCAGCACCCCTGTGATCTCCCTGGACATCGTGGCAGACCTTTGACCTTGCCACCCTCCCCTGCACCCCAGGTTGGCTGCCTCCTCCTCCTCCTCATGGCCCCAAAGAGCATAATCTCCCAGTTCTTTACTGGGCAGCCTCTCCGTGCCGGGGCATGTGTCCCTGGGAGTGTGCAGGAATGGGTCTGGGGTGGCTAGCTGTGGTGAGGTTTGGTTCACTGGGTTGGGGATGGTGGAGAGGCCGTGAGCATTAGGGATGGGGACGGGGATCATAGAACCACAGACTGGTTTGGGTGGGAAGGGACCTCTCAAGGTCATCTCATCCAACCCCCCTGCACTGAGCAGGGCCATCTGCAACTAGAGCAGGGTGCTCAGAGCCCTGGGCAACCTCCTACATCCAATTGCATACCATTGAAATGGTATGGAGGTATTTAAGGGCATTTCTCTCTTTTTCTCTTCCTCATGGCTGCTGGGCCCAGCTGCAATCCCAGAGGAGTCACTAAGAGCTAAGGGAATCACTGAAAGCTGCTCTGTGTGCCGGCTGGAGGATCCAGGACTCACATCACTGCCTGTGATCTCCTTGGGTTTTGCAGAAGAACCCAGAGAAGGCTCCTGGTGAATAGATCCATCAGCCAATAATTCAGCACCAGGCAGCACAGACCTGAGGGACTGGTGAAGCGCTTCTACCGGGCAGATGGGAGAAGGGATGAAAAACAAATGCACAATTACCCCACACAAATCCCTCAAAATCATAATGGGCATCATTCACAATAAACATTGGCTGAAGGCATCTCTGGTAGGTTTGCAAATCCACTGTCATGCTAGCGATGGCCTCAGTTGGTCAGAAGGAGAGAGAAAATGGAAAACCATAAGTACAAAGCATGAAAAACCATAAGGGCTTAATTTCTCCCCGAGCATCAGAGGGTGAGTGGGAGGAGAGCAGGAGCATGTGGACTGAGTCACTGAACATCATTTCATGTGTTAGGGTTTTATCTGAATTATCCACACTGGCAGTGTTCAGGGAATCTCCCACCTTTGTGTCTTTGGTTGCAGGTACCACAGAATCACTGGGAAACCCTCTCAGCAGAAGTGTTTTACAAGCAGCAGCCGCACTTCTGCCATCAAGGTGCTGAAAGTTATTATGGCCAATTCTTCCCTTTGCCTTCTGTAACACGGCAGACTCTCCTTTGTCGTGCAAGGACTGGATCTCAGGCTCAGATCCAAGTCCCATTATCCCAAATGGCTGATTTCAGAGCTGGGGGAAGGGGGAAAATCATTATTTGGGATCTGGAAGTCTGGGGAGAGACTGGGAAATGCGTACAACTAGACAGCATGGAGGATTATTAGCTCCAAATTTGTCTCATTCAGGGTCCTTGGAAGGCCTCGTGACAAATACGGTCTGGGTTGGGTACACAAATGATCTAGAAATGCAGATGAAAATTCGATATCACAGTATCATCTTTAAAATAACAGTGCTTGATTCCTGGGATAAACTCATGGGCAGGAGGTGGTGACTGATGCGAACATTTGGTGCTTACGTTGAACTTATTGCTCGTGTCCCCAGAGGTCCCAGCTGGTCAGGAGAGTTGTCACACAAAAACCAGCCAGACCCTGGTTCCGTGGCAGCTCTCACTGAGGGACTGGCTCTTGCTACTCTTGTTGGGCTGAGCTTTATTTTAACGCCATTTGCTTAAGCTCATCTTTGCTCCATTAATCGTAGAATCACAGAATGGTTTGGGTTTGGAAGGCATCTTAAAGATCATTTAGTTCCGACCGCTGCGCCATGGGCAGGGCCACCTCCCAGTGACCAGGCTGGTTTCTCCTGTAAAGCACGTGGTCCCTGACGTGAACGGGCTGGCACCTTCCCTGACCCCAGCTCCCAGGCTGGAGGAGGTGCCAGCAGACCCTGCAGCAGCCCAGCACCGGGCACCGTGCTGCTCGTGCCGCTTCCCCGTCTCCCTGAGTTGGGCACACAGCACCTGGAGCCATGGGAGAGGGGTAGATTTTTGGCTGCCCTCCGTCAAGAGCTGGCCAGGCTTGCAGGGCAGAGCCGAGGGGGTAGGTGGTGGCACCAGGATGGCGCTGGCTGCCCATCAGAGCCACTGCCAGCAGCTCCCAGTGTGAAACCCAGGCACCATCTGGTGAGTAGGTACGACAGCATCTGAGCGGGGTGGTGGGCAGCGAGGTGGGACCAGATCTGATCATCCCAGAGCCTGCGAGAGGAAGGATTCCAGGCCCAGAATATCAGCGCAGTGCTGTCCTGAGCTTGTGCCCATATGGCACGGAAGATAATGCCACCATGAGTCACTGGGAAGCCGAATAAAAATAAGTGCTGCTACTGTGCAAAGAAAATACCAGGTACTAACCAGTCTGGGTGCTCCCCGTGGCAGAGGGAGCAGCGGGGAGGGGTGAGGTGGGCAGGGGACTGTCCTTGGTGTTCACCGAGGAGCGAGGGAGCAGAGCCAGCCGGGAAACCCTCTGTGGTTCCGGCTGCAAAGCCTGCCCAGATATTTTCTAGTGCTGTTTGTAGCGCCTGTGCAACTGCGCAGACACTTTTTATTTTAATTTCAGTTCAACAGGAATTAAATTAATTTTAGAAATGGCTCTATAACTGTTTTCCTGCCTCGGGGACCATTTGTTTTAAAATCATTAAAGATTTTTTATATGACACTGCACTGACATTTGATGTGAATAAATTAAAGGGAGTTAGGATAAAATTGTGTTCGTTCTTTGTGGGCCTCCCAGCACATATCTGCACGTACCCATCTGCGTTTGGTGAGGGTGGCCCGTGTAAGGGCAATGGGGTCTGTGTGTCCCCGAAGGAAGGAAGATACAGACCTAGGGCAGCTCTGCTGCCGAAACTCCTTCAGTGCTGCTCGGGGACACAAACCAGATATTTATTTTCATTTAGGAAACATCCCCGTGGCTGACTGAAGTCTTCTTGGTGCCACCAGCCACTAGAAGAAGTTGTGCTTCATGCACAGAAGTGAGAAAATAATTTGTAGCCGGAGAAGCTGTACTATCTGACATAGAGTGATGCTGTGCTCTGAGTGTCATCGTTACCGCCAAGTAAGATGTGGTAAAACTTTGCTTGTTTTACTCTTAGAGAGGAGGTGAGGGGTCTAGAGCAGGAGTCTGGGGAGGAGCAGCTGAGGGACCTGGGCTTGTTGAGCCTGGAGCAAAGGAGGCTGAGGGGAGACCTTCTGGCTCTGACAGCTCCTGACAGGAGGCTGGAGCCAGGGGGGTCGGGCTCTGCTCCCAAGGAACAAGGGACAGGACAAGAGGAACTGGGGTCAAGTTGCCCCAAGGGAGGTTTAGGTTGGAGCTGAGGAGCAATTTCTTCAACCCCTTGAGGGTTCCCCAGGGCTGTGCCAGGCTGCCCAGGGCAGGGGGGGAGTCCCCGTGATCCCTGGAGGGGTTTCCAAGCCCCCTGTGGAGCTGTGGTGCTGAGGGCCAGGGGTCAGTGGTGCCCTGGCACTGCTGGGGGATGGTTGGACTGGGTGATCTGAAAGGGCTCTTCTGACCCCAGCAATTGTGTAGTTCTGTGATTCCAGGCAGTGAGCCTGATCTCCAGCTGCCTCTTCCTGAGCCAGCTCTGGGGCAGGACCTGGGGTGCCCTGGTGAAGGCAGGCGGGGTGGGTGCACACCCAGGGACTCTGATCCACTGGTGTCACAGAATCTTGCGGGGTGTGACACCAGTTTGTCACTGAGCGAGGGCTGGCCGAAGGGGATTAGTTTAAACCCAGCGTTTATCCTTTCTAAATGCCAAGGAAAGAGGGTTCCACTTTCTGAGGCATCGCATGGCGCAGGCTGTGCCAGTGGGATCCCCTCTCACCCCTGCTCACCAGCACCCCCAGGCCGAGGAGGGACCCTCTGTTTGGAGCCAGCACGCTCCCGTGCAGCCCCCTCAATGCAAACCCAGTATCTATCAGGCAGGTGTGTTGTCAAACTTAACTGGTAAATATTTGAAGGCAGCAAGACCTTCAAATGTAGGAAAAGGTTTGGCACTGAGCGTTCCAGCAACACGCGATTTGTTATTTCGCTGCTAATGGTAAGAGGTTGCTCTGTCCCAGAGCAAGGGAAGTGTGACTGTGACACCACACAAGGGCACAGGGAGCTGCTTGAAGGGTAGAACGAGCAGGGCACAACTGTGGTATCAGACAGACAGACAGAGAGACAGTTTTCCCAGCTTTCTGTACATCTGAGGGATGCAGGGTGGGGATGCAGGTGCAGGATGCAGGATGGAGGAGCAGGGCGCAGGATGCAGGATGAAGGAGCAGGGTGCAGGATGCAGGATGGAGAAGCAGGGTGCAGAATGCAGGACGGAGGAGCAGGGCGCAGGATGCAGGACGGAGGAGCAGGGCGCA
>JANVCC010000118.1:424684-446341 GCA_025345505.1 Todiramphus chloris collaris | reverse complement strand
TCTTTCTTTCTTTCTTTCTTTCTTTCTTTCTTTCTTTCTTTCTTTCTCTCCTCTTCTTTCTTTCTCCTCTTCTTTCTTCTTCTTTTGTCTTCTTCCTTCTTCTTCTTCTTCTTTTTTATTCTTTTTAATTTTAATTTTAATCCTTACCCTACTCTATTCTTCCAGACGATGCCACGTTGTTTTTGGTAGTTAAGAACACAGCCAATTGCCATCCTGCTGGGAGGATGGCACCTGAGGCAGACTGAGACCTGCTGCAACTTGTGTCACTGCAGTGTGACGCCATGCCCTCCTCCCTTCCCAAAGGGAGCAGACCAAGGCGTGTGAAAACCAGAAAATCAGGACAAGTGTGTGTGGTTTTGTAACCGACTGTGCAGTGCAAAGAGCTTTTCAGGCAGGGTGCCCTGCCTGGTGGCACCACTCCCTGGTGATGCCCACAGCGTGACTTAGCCAAGGCCACCCTCTGACCTCCTCTTCTGCTGTTCTGACAACACCGCCGATTTTTCAAAATTTTCCAAAAGAAATGGCTCTGTCTTCCCCTTCCCGTGGGCGATGAAGTAGAAACCACATCGCTATCTTTGTGGTAGTCCAGCTGTGAAACAGCACGGGAGGAAAATCCCACGGCAGGGGCAATCAGGAGGAGCTCTGCAGAGGACCGTGGCAAAGCCCCTGCCCGTAAGGGAGAAGAATTGCTCCCCGTGGCAGGACGAGTCCCGGGGGTGACGAGGCAGCGCTCCTGGCGACGTTTCTCAAGATGGAAATGGATGTGGCCACGCACGGTCATGGTCCTTTTTTTCATCGCAGGAGATTGTTTTAATAGTCTGAAATGCAACAATATTGGCAAGAAACTGGTCTTTATGTCATTTCCCCCGTCGTTTTTTTTTATTAGGTTAAAAGTGTGATTGATAAAAGTAACTTCCTTGCCATCATCTTCCCAGCCAGTGCACGGGCAGAGGTCACTGCTGTTATTAGACCTGCTTGTCTGGCTGCAGAACGGACACGGCTTTGTGCTGCTCTTCAGGTCAGGAACAGAGCAGCAAACTTCCGGCTAAACATCACCCAAAAGGATGCTGCTCCCCCCTGGGGAGCAGGGGCTCGGTGAGGGGGCTCAGACCTGGCCAGCCTGGAGGGATGGGACAGGAGGACATGGCATGCTGGGGCTTGGGAGGGGAAAGAAGTCACACACACACACACACCCCCCCAAATGCTGTGGGTAAAGCGATGGAAAATACTAAATAACGAGGGGCAGAGGTGTGGGCGCTCTGAGCGTGCCCGTGCCCTGCAGCCAGAGCGTGCCCAGCCATGTAGCTCCACAAAGCCCATATGTCCTGGGCGTATGTGGCAGCGAAGCCACGAGCAGACATCATCTTGGGCATCTTAACTCCTCGGCGCCTTCCTTCTGTGGAGAGAGGTGACAAAGGGTTGTCAGTAACAATTTCCTGAGTGATGTTTAAAAACCCGTGACTCCCTCCCTTATTAGTTTTAATAAAGAGTCGCTGCTCCCTAAGCTTGCTCGGAAAATTATTACCTATCAGCAAGACAGAAGACAAACATATGAGCTATTGACAGCAGCAGAGGGTGAGCCCCTCGCGGTGCCTATTCAGAGACAAGCGGCACGTTCTTTTTCCACAGCCTACCTAAAATAAAGTTCTTTTTGAAGATTGGTGCTGTGCTGAGCCCTGGGAGATCATGTGCGAGAACCTCGGCGTGTCCCTAAGGATCAGGCTGTGTCCCCAGGCAGTGTGACCCCATCAGGACTCTGCTCCTGTTCCTGCACCCACAGCAAGTTCCTGCATACATCATCCTGCCCCTGGAGCATCTTCTCTTGCTGAGAGCACCACAAGCATAGCCTGGCCCTGGGGACAGTGAAGATTTTGGCATCAATGACCTTCTGTGCTTTCTCCTTAGACTAGGGCAGGGATCATTCCCCTGCACTGGGCACTGGGGAGGCCACCCCTCAAACCCTGGGGTCAGTTTTGGGCCCCTCACTCCCACCCAGAAGGACAGTGAGGGGCTGGAGCGTGGCCAGAGAAGGGCAACGGAGCTGGGGAAGGGGCTGGAGCAGGAGTCTGGGGAGGAGCAGCTGAGGGACCTGGGCTTGTTGAGCCTGGAGCAAAGGAGGCTGAGGGGAGACCTTCTGGCTCTGACAGCTCCTGACAGGAGGCTGGAGCCAGGGTGGATTGGGCTCTGCTCCCAAGGAACAAGGGACAGGACAAGAGGAACCGGCCTCAAGTTGCCCCAGGGGAAGTTTAGGTTGGAGCTGAGGAGCAATTTTTTCCTCTTGAGGGCTGTCCAGGGCTGTGCCAGGCTGCCCAGGGCAGGGGGGGAGTCCCCGTGATCCCTGGAGGGGTTTCCAAGCCCCCCATGGAGCTGTGGTGCTGAGGGACAGGGGGCAGTGGTGCCCTGGCACTGCTGGGGGAACGCTTGGACTCCATGATCTGAAAGGTCTCTTCCAACCAAAATGATTCTGTGATCTATGATTAGTCAGGTTAATGTGACTTGGCACATCCACATGCTCCTATAAAAAGCCCAATATCCAGAGAAAAGATGTGTAAACCTTCCACTTTTCTATAGATCTTACTAGTTTGTGTTGTTGCCCGGGGCTCTGAGCACCCTGCTCCAGTTGCAGATGCCCCTGCTCCCTGCAGGGGGTTGGACTAGATGAGCTTGAATTGTCCCTTTCAGCCAAAAATGTTCTATGATTCTATGGTTCTATAATGCTCTGAGGAACACCGCGAGCTACTGCTAACACGATGATCCATCAAAGCCCCATCTCTACTCTCTGCTGTTCGTGTTTTTAGCCAGAACATGCTGGGTTTGCTCGTGGCACTTGCTACAGACTCATCTAAGAGTCAGGTGCAAGGGCAGAGATGGGGAAGAATGGCCAGATCCTGCCCGGGCCTGAGCAGGGGCTGGTGTACAGGCACATCCCAGGACCCGGGTGGAGAGCACAGGGGGGCACCAGGACCCTCCCCATGCTGTCACCTGCCCGTTACCACGCGCCTGGACTTTAACACGACACAAATGGTTCACAGCGTTT
Source organism: Todiramphus chloris collaris (assembly GCA_025345505.1). NCBI lineage: Eukaryota > Metazoa > Chordata > Aves > Coraciiformes > Alcedinidae > Todiramphus > Todiramphus chloris. The sequence goes on along the minus strand of JANVCC010000118.1, from coordinate 443,304 downwards.
TCTGCAATTTAACTTCTATGCAATTTAACTTTTTCTAACCTCTGGAAAAATCCAGTCAGGAGGCAGAGACCCCGCTGTGTGCAGAGGAAGGAGGGGGACCGGAGTAATTCGGATTTTGGGTGCTGATAGGCTAGATTTACAGCCGTGTGTGGCCAGGCTGTTATTGGTGCTCGAGAGTTTCCAATTGCTGGTAATAGACTGGGGGAAAAAAGATAATGTGTTTGATCGATCAGCGCGGACAAATTTCATTTAGGGGATCAATAACAGTTTATACCTGACAGAGCGGAGGGACCGCATTTATTTTTCCCTTTGATTGAATAAACGTTTTCAAGGAGGCTGCGAATGCAAAGCAATCCCAGCCGCTTCCTAACTGGAGGCACCGCTCCGGCTCCTCTGCCCTCGCCAGCGACGTGTGCTTCGGATGACTCCGGAGCACAGAGGATGGCCAGGGGCAGGAGATGCCCAGAGAAGCTGATGTGCACTTTATGAAAACAGAAGACATGGAAAGTGCATGGGCTGGTTCTTCTGACTCCCAGCCATGTGAAATACCAGAAAGAGACATCACTTGGGCAGTTTTTTCAAGGGTGGGTAAAAAAAAAAAAACCCAGGGGTTTTTTTTTTTGTTCCTGAGGTTTTCCTTTTTTTTTTTTCTGCATCAAACATAGTTCCTTCGAGCTTCTGAGGAGATCTATAGAAGGGTAAACATGCAGGAGGAAACAGCTATGTCTCCACTAACAGAGGTGGTGGCTGCTTGGGAGAGGAGGTGACATCTCCACATTCTCCTGTGGCAGCGTGGGGACCAGAGGGTCCAGACTCAGGGTCTGGCTGCTGGCATTGCAGTGCCCCAGCATCGCTTGCAGGACCAGGGGGCTCCAAACTCTCCCCTTGGTACAGTCCTTATTGTCTCTAGAGTCACAGACTGGTTTGGGTGGGAAGGGACCTTTCAAGGCCATCTTATCCAACCCCCTGCAGGGAGCAGGGCCATCTGCAGCTAGAGCAGGGTGCTCAGAGCCCCGGGCAACCTCCCCTGCAATGGTGCCAGGGATGGGGCAGCCACCACCTCTCTGGGCAGCCTGGCACAGCCTCTCACCACCCTCAGCAGCAATAATTCCTTCCTCCTCTCCAGTCTGAATCTCCCTCATTTGGTTTAAACCATCACCCTTGTCCTGTCCCAACAGGCCCTGCTCCAAAGTCCCTCCCCATCTTTCTGACAGACCCCTTGAGGTACTGGAAGGCCCCCAGAAGGTCTCTGGTGTGAACTTGTAGGTGTCCATTGCCAGACAGGGACACACAGCAAAGCCCTGCTCAAACACGGGCGCAGATTGAGGGGGGCCACAAGTACTTGCAGCCCTCACACAGGCTTCTCCCATCAACGAGGGTCACTCTGGATATGACATCCCACCTTGTCCAATCTACCCGTCACCAGCTGGACACCATCTCCAAACAATCTGCCTTTTCTGCCGGGTTGACAGGATCTTCAAAATCTTCAAAATTCCCTCCTTGGAGCAGACCTGATCTCCACCAGAGTGGACAGAGCCCACTGTTCCTAGCCCCTTGGCTGGAACTTGCTGGGGACATCCGTTCCATCCCTGCACACCACAACATCCCCCCCACCAGAGCTGGGGGACATGGGACACCATCTCATGAGGAGCATGTGGATGCTACTAGAACACTGCCGGCTTATCACAGATCCAGATGTTCCCTGTTACTCAGAGACAACTGCATCTCTCTGGGGGTTTGACTTCTGCAAGAGAAGCTTTTGATGAGCTGGAAGGAGTGTGACAACCACAGCAACATTTGCCCTTTGCTCCCACCCAGCAGGACATTGAGGGGCTGGAGCGTGGCCAGAGAAGGGCAGCGGAGCTGAGGAAGGGGCTGGAGCAGGAGTCTGGGGAGGAGCAGCTGAGGGACCTGGGCTTGTTGAGCCTGGAGCAAAGGAGGCTGAGGGGAGAGCTTCTGGCTCTGACAGCTCCTGACAGGAGGCTGGAGCCAGGGGGGTCGGGCTCTGCTCCCAAGGAACAAGGGACAGGACAAGAGGAACCAGCCTCAAGTTGCCCCAGGGGAGGTTTAGGTTGGAGCTGAGGAACAATTTCTTCAACCCCTTGAGGGTTCCCCAGGGCTGTGCCAGGCTGCCCAGGGCAGGGGTGGAGTCCCCGTGATCCCTGGAGGGGTTTCCAAGCCCCCCGTGGAGCTGTGGTGCTGAGGGCCAGGGGGCAGTGGTGCCCTGGCAGTGCTGGGGGATGGTTGGACTCAGTTATCTGAAAGGTCTTTTCCAACCTAAAGAGTTCTGTGTTCCTGTGGTTGTGACAGCTGAGCCGGCACGTCTCCTGCTCTGCATGTCTGCTGATGCTCAAGGTGAAAGCACACGCTCTGCAGAGCCTGCCCGTGGCTATGTGGCAGAAATTGTTCCTGCCAGGCCTGTTTCACTCCGCAACATATGGTGGTCTTGCAAAAGTGTTCCTAGGCAGGGGATCATTAAATAATGCACGTAGTGATCGCGATAGCGAGCGCTGACTTTGGCTTTCCATCTCAGGAGGGAGTTCTCAGCTCCCTCCGTGTGGGTCTAGCTTTGCTCTGTCAGACCCAAGGAAGACCTGCAGTGATTGAAGACCTGGATGATGGGTAGACCTGGAGCAAGGCATTGGCTCAGCGCTCAGCCCTCGCTGACCCAGCTCCAGAGCCCTGCAGCCTTCCAGGTCCAGCGGCTTTTGCTGGGGACTCAACTTTGCACAGGGTCGGTTTGTGTCGCAGAATTCCCCCCCCTTTTTGTCGTTGTGTTTTATGATCTCTCTAAGAGAGGCTTAAAATCAAATTTGGCTGGTGGCACAGAGTAATTAAGCTCCAGATGACGCAGATGATAACTTTCCCTTGCAATATGGAGCAAATGCCAGTAATAAATGCAGCTAGTTTCTAGCTCCAGATGCATCGGATTGTTTCGTTAGCTGACTTGCTCATCAAGGCGAGAGGAGCTGAGATAGCGAGCAGCCCGCTTGCAGAAAGGGATCCGGGGCCCTATGACTATTTTAGGCACGCGGCTCGGCGTTGTTTAAAATGCATATTGTCTGTGTACATTTCAATAAGGCAAATGCCAAGTGCAAGCGCCGTAGGGCTCCTTGTATGTCAGATGATTAAGTCTTCAAGACTTGCAGCCACCGGGTCATTATCGATGGTACTTCCAGGTCATTGTGTGCACCGCGAAGTTGGAGGCGATGGTTGACCTTTTGACAGCGCTGCAGGGTAGCCGAGCTTTGCAGGACATAAATAACCATCTCTAATTTGTTTTTGTGAGGGGTATTTACTTAAAAATGCAAATATATTATAACATGTGTGACTTAAGGATATTCAGACAGGGAAGCAGAATGTGTTTCCTCCCCTCATTCTTTTTTACCCAGTGAATTTCCAAATGAAATGCTTAATGGGGGAAATGGGAAGAGATGGAATAAATAATAATAATAATGATGATGATGAAGAAGATCACCCACCTTGCTCTCTGACAAAAAGGTACCAGACAGTTGTGCAATGACACGCTCTACGCAAAGTCTTCTCACGGCTGCAGTAAGTTTGTGACACTAACAAAGCCCACGTGGAAAACTGCTCGTCGGCTTTGTTTCCTCCCACGCCTGCCGCCTAGCACAGCGAGCGTGCGCGTGTGACCTTACTTTATACATAACGCGCTGCCGCGTGCACAGAGCCGGGAAGCTTTCGAGAGTCTTCTTTCCTTCGTCTTCAATGAATTGTAAAACCAGACCTTTCAAAAACCCTGCCTGTTGCGCTTGGTGGTGACCTGACAAACTCAGAAGCCATTGGCTGACTTTATCCATGCAGGAAGAAGAGCTGTTTATAAAACCCAACAAGCATAAAACAACACGCTTTGGGATTATAAACAGCGTTTGAAAAGGTTTTGAGATGCCACGCTGTTGCCTGAAATACTACAGGGCAGAATTCTTCCTCTTTATCCAGGTAAACGAGGAGTTCTGATCAAGGAAGGGCAGTGGGAGCCACAGGATGCGGCCAATAATAACTCGATAAATCAGCGAAGATACGGTCCGATGGTGCTCAGCTTCCTTTCAACACATAATCAGTAAGCAGTTAATTGTTGGAAGCTGTGTAATTACTGCAGAGCCACGCAGGGGCCACGTGCCCCAGCACTGTAATTTCCCCTGTTCGCAGGGGCGGGGGCTGTCACCCCCCGGCTCCCACCACGCTGTGCATTCTGGAGGTGTCTGAGAAGTCATTTCAAGTGGCATCTAGAGTCCTGTGTGCACTAAGCAGGCAGGAGAGAAACTACAGCTATTTATGTATACATTCATATATCTATGTAGGAAACTGTCCCTGAAGCTGTGAGGACTGAACGCAGGTACAAGAGGAAGGGATCAGATGGACTGCAGTCACCAAACGATGGGGTGATCCCAGGTGAAACAATCCCATCACGACAGCAGCTGCATGTAACCCTCAGCCTGGAGGTTTACACACCACTCAAACTCGCCAGCAGAATTTGCATCCTCACAGCCACAGAAATGGTATTTCTGCTGTCACTGGGATAGGATTTCACCTCCAGTAAGTCAAGGGTTTGTGTGCTGCTGGGATGACTCTGGATGATGCACAACACAGCTCCGTGAAAGAGGAGACAGGGTCCAGAGCACAAGCCCCATGATAAGAAGCAGCTGAGGGACCTGGGCTTGTTGAGCCTGGAGCAAAGGAGGCTGAGGGGAGAGCTTCTGGCTCTGACAGCTCCTGACAGGAGGCTGGAGCCAGGGGGGTCGGGCTCTGCTCCCAAGGAACAAGGGACAGGACAAGAGGAACTGGCCTCAAGTTGCCCCAGGGGAGGCTCAGGTTGGAGCTGAGGAACAATTTCTTCAACCCCTTGAGGGTTCCCCAGGGCTGTGCCAGGCTGCCCAGGGCAGGGGGGGAGTCCCCGTGATCCCTGGAGGGGTTTCCAAGCCCCCCGTGGAGCTGTGGTGCTGAGGGCCAGGGGGCAGTGGTGCCCTGGCACTGCTGGGGGAACGGTTGGACTCCATCTGAAAGGTCTCCTCCAACCAAATCAGTTCCACAGTTTTAAGAGACCATGCACGGCAGGGCACTTTGCTGGGTCTCCTGCGCTTGCAGAGGATACGCCTTCCCTCCAGGTTGTAAAGAATAGACAGCTGAAGAAGTTTGGGAAGGGGAGGTCTGTCTCCACGCCCCACGTACCCGTGGGCTGGCTGTGGTTGTGTAAGAGGTTTGACGCACAGATGGTGTGCTATTTCAGAACACAGTCTTATTTCTGGCCCATTTTCCTCTGTGGCTCTCAGTGATATTTTTACGTGTTCATCGGAGCAGTCGGAGCTCGCCGCTTCTGACACTCACCTTGCTCTGCGAGTGTGTCACTGCGCTGCGCACGGGCTGACGATGAGCAGGAGGGAAGGGAGAGGTGTCCCTCCTGCACAGTCTCTGCAGTCGCAGGAGGTCACATCCAGGGAAGCGTGCTGCCAGGAGCGAGCCGGCTCTGCCAGCCTGCTCAGAAGCGTTCCAGCTCAGACTCCAGCGGTGCAGTGGTACCAGCAGTGTGAGGCACAGCCAGACACTGCACACGCAGCGCGGTTCTGGAGATGACTCCACCTCACCCGTGTGCTGTCATGGCCACGGTTGTTAAAAGACACATTCCACTCCTTGAAGCCACATAGCTGCACTCTGGTGATGCCCACCCCTGTAGTGCTGGGAGCAGACACTGGACACTCCACAGCCAAGCTGGAAATGGTGAAGGCTGTGATGCACGTAGCTCCTTCAATGTCCAGGAAAGGTTTCTTCTTCTAGTGCACCATTGTTTCTTCTTCAGCATGACAGCAGCCACGTTTCCCAGCACCCCACGCTAGTGCTGAGCAATGACAAGGGGAACAGCAGGTAGGACCAGGGCGCTCCTGTTCCAAGGAGAAGCCGTTGGCATACCAGTGAACAGGAGCATATGCCATTTTGTGGACACTTAGGAAACTGCTGTGACATTTGGGTGACATTTCACTTTGTGCTCTGACCAACCACCTCTTACCTGGCAGCATCACACAGCAAGTCTGCTGCCAGCCAGGAGGAGGGAGCCTGGGGAAGAGGCCATGCCCACCAGGGAGGGCACGTGGTGGGTGGCATGTGCCTGCTCCCCATGGGACTTCACCAGCACCCACGAGGCTCCGTAGGGAGCTGAGCTACAGGTTGATGTTTCTCCCACCCTTCCTTCGAGAGCGTGTCCCTGCACGAAAGCACAGAGCACGCTGGGTGGGCACCAGCACTGGTGGTGACCCAGAACCAGCCACTTTGCTTGCTTGTGCATCACTGGCACATCCCCAGGGAGAGCATCATATCTTCCCTGCCCAGAGGGCTGCAGCTGGGCTGAGCAGACGGCCCAGGGAAGAGAGGTTAAGAGCAGGGCTGTGCTGCACTCAGGAGCCTGCTCCCTCTGTGCACAAGGATTCGCAAAACGGTGAGAGCTGGAGGGACCCTCCTCTTCTGCCAGGTAGCAGCAAGAGCAGCTCAGGAGGTGCAAGTCTGGATCACAGCACCTTCCAAACACAAGCTATCCTCCTCCAGAAGTGTCACTGCGGTTGAGCAGCTCTTCCCTGGGCCCACTGCTCACTGTGGAACCTCAGTAACTTCAGCAAGGGCAAGGGTAGGGTGCTGCACCTAGGGAGGTATAACCCCCTGCACCAGTACAGGGGAAGGAAGCAGGCAGGGAAGCAGCTCTGCTAAGAAGCACATGGGAGTCCTAGTGGACAACTTCACCATGAAGCAGCAACATGCCCTCACATCCAAGAAGGCAGATGGTCTCCTGGGGTGCATTCAGAAGAGCGTGATGGCCAGCACCTTGAAAGCTGTTCTCCTCAATCTCTACTCCACCCTAACATCATGGTTTAACTTCAGCAGGCAGCTAAACACCACACAGCTTCTCACCCACCACTTCATGTCTATCTCTCCACCCCCACCATGGGATGGGAAAGAAAACCAGAAAAAATAAGAAGTTGACACTCCATGGGCTGAGATAAGGACACTTAAAAGAAGACAAAGAGAGATGAAAGCAACAGCACGAATGAAACAACAGACAAAGCAATTTACAGACTCTACCTGTGCTCAAGGTGCCACTTTCTCTGCTCAGGTGCACTGAAGGCTCATGGCAGAACAAGCTGAAAACAAACACCCATCCCCTAAGTCAGGGATCCCTACTCCCCTTATATAGGCACATGGCTCAGTGGTATCAAACATCCCACTGGTTGGTGTGGTTGTTTATCCCACTGTGGCCCAGCAGCTGCTGGTGCTAATTAACCAAACCCAACCCAGGACAGCTGATGAGCCTAGCTCGGGATTGTTGTGGCCAGTTCTGAGCTCCCCAGGTCAAGAGAGACAAGGAGAGAGTCCAGCAGAGGCTGGGAAGATGCTGAGGGCTGGAGCATCTCTGTGCTGGGGCCAGGCTGAGAGCCCTGGGGCTGTGCAGCTGGAGAAGAGCAGCCTGAGAGGGGAGCTGAGCAATGCTGAGCAAGAGATAAAGGGCCCCGGGGGGCAAGAGGATGGGCACAGACTCTGCTCAGGGGTGCCCAGGGACAGGACAAGGGGCAGCAAGGGGCACCAACTGGAAGCCAGGAGGTTCCATCTGAGCAGGAGGAGCAAGTTGTTTGGTGTGAGGGTGTGGGAGGCTGTGCCAGGCTGCCCAGAGAGGCTGTGGAGTCTCCTTGTCTGGAGAGATTCCCACCCCGGCTGGACCCTGCGCTGCTGGGCCCCTGCTCTGGGTGCCCCTGCTGGATGGAGCAGGGGGTGGCACCAGAGGATCCCCAGAGGTCCCTTCCAAGCCCCACTGCACTGGGATTCAGAGATTCTGTGCATGATCCCTAAGGAGGGAGCGGAGCTGCCTATGGAAATATTGAAGGCAACACTAGGAGTCACTGGCTGAGGTTTTGGGCTCCTCACACCCAGGATCACAGCTGGGACTGACCCTGGGCTGGGGGCTGGTGTGATCACATACTGCACCCCAGCCCGTGCTACCCCCAGGACCCATCAAACACTCCAAGGGTGTTCCAGGTAGCAGAAAAGCAGCCCCAGCCAGGGTCAGCGCAGAGGAGGAGGAGGCTGGGCTCTCACCAGGAAGCGGGAGGCTGAAGGCATCGCTGCCAAGCGCGAGCTCCTCTCCACACCCCCGGGCTGTCTCCGAGTCCCTGCCCGCTGTCGCAGCCGATGCTACAGACCTTGGGACATCCTGGCAAGCAGAACGAGGCTATTCCCGTCCCATCCCCTTTTTCACCTTGGAGTCTGAACCTGCTGCTCAGAGAAGGGAGCGAGTCCCTGTGTCCTGAGATGGGGCTGTCCGTGGTTCCCCAAACCCACCTCCAGCATCACCCAGTAACTGCCAGTCGCAGTGCAAACCTTGCTGAACGAGCTGTGGAATTGCTGTCGGTCTGAAAGCAGAACCAGGCTGAAACCGTTTGTGAGCTAGGGAAAGAGGTTTAATCACTCGCTTTATTGCACGGGAAAAATCCTACATTTTGTTAACGTTATGAATTAGCAGAAATTAAAAAATAGGGTTGTCTGCACATTGCTTGAAAATTGTTTACAGCAAATAATGAACAAAGCAAAGCGTGTTGCCCGAGGCCTGGCTGTGGAGACACCGTATCGCATTATTAATTAAAATACAAGTCAGCTTTTCCCGGCACTCGTAGCCCGTGGGTATCCAATGTACTCACTTGATTGAATCAGGTAGTGGCAGCACAGGCATTTTTTATTTTGCGCTGGAAGGAATAACAAAAATGTAAAGCTGTTTTCTGCTACTTCATTTGAAAAAATATTATTTTGGAATGAAAGCGCAGCAGCTGCAGCAGCCAGGCGGGAACAACATGAGGTGCACCCTTCGACCCCGGTGCTGAGACTGAGCACGGGGTCAGCATCCTCATCATCTCTCCAGCACAGCACGTCCCTGGCCAGGGCAGCCATGGGAGTCCCAGTTTGGAGAAAGGATTTAAGGGTGATTACAGAAGAGTGTGGGCAGCAGGTCAAGGGGGGGGAGTATTGGGTCCAGTGCTGGGCTCCCCAGTTCAAGAGAGACCAGGAGCTACTGGAGAGAGCCCAGCAGAGGCTGGGAAGATGCTGAGGGGCTGGAGCATCTCTGTGCTGGGGCCAGGCTGAGAGCCCTGGGGCTGTGCAGCTGGAGAAGAGCAGCCTGAGAGGGGAGCTGAGCAATGCTGAGCAAGAGATAAAGGGCCCCGGGGGGCAAGAGGATGGGCACAGACTCTGCTCAGTGGTGCCCAGGGACAGGACAAGGGGCACCAAGGGGCACCAACTGGAACCCAGGAGGTTCCATCTGAGCAGGAGGAGCAAGTTGTTTGGTGTGAGGGTGTGGGAGGCTGTGCCAGGCTGCCCAGAGAGGCTGTGGAGTCTCCTTGTCTGGAGAGATTCCCACCCCGGCTGGACCCTGCGCTGCTGGGCCCCTGCTCTGGGTGCCCCTGCTGGATGGAGCAGGGGGGTGGCACCAGAGCAGCTCCAGAGGTCCATTCCCACCCCCACCATGCTGGGATTTTGTGGTTCTGTGATTAATTTGATCAGGAGAGTTGTTTATCCTTGTAAAGGGATTCCCTTCCTTCTTTCCTTGTGGAGAGGACTCGGTGACTGGCCAGAAACAAGCACAGTTCTGCCCTTGGTTGGTCGCAGGAGCCTGCGAAAAGTTAACAGGCTTTCAAGAGCCCCAGTGCTGGCAGTGCTGGCAAAGGGGACACCATCCAGAACAGTGCACCAGAAAAGCCGTGGAGCTGTGGTGCTGGGGGACATGGTTTAGTAGTGCCCTGGCAGTGCTGGGAGAACGGTTGGACATGATGAATTTTGAAGGTCTTTTCCAACCAAAACAATTTCCTGATTCTAAGATTCTATCTTCAAGGGTCTCCTGGTAGGCACGGGGTATTTTCTATTGGACTTCCCTTTATTTCATCACTGATGCAGTATTTGCAATATTTTAATAGTTCTTATTAAATTGCTTAATTATTGGTTAATATTTATTGTTAAAGTATACCACAAGATATAGAGGATGGACACCATATCAAGTGAACATCGCAGGAGCAACCTCCAGTTATGGAATTTCCTGGCTTTTAAACGCTTGATCTTGCAACATTAACATTGCATTAGCACTGGGGAGGGGTTCACATTTCATTTTTTAAAGGCCAGGGGGGAAATAAGCTATTTCCCTGCTGCCCGTATTCGAAATCCATGCTTAGGTGCACATTGGGTCAACCCCTAACCAGATGTAAGTACACAGCCACGTTATTGGATTTCTTGATGATGAATAGAGATCAGGGGCAGCACCTGTCTGGCTGCTGAGAGATTTGCATAAAAATGAAGATGCCGTACACCTGCCCATGTACAATATTGATGAGCAGGACCGCGCGCACGCGTCTGAAGCCCACAGCCCCAGCTTTCAGATGAAGCTGTTTTGAACCCGAGTCTCCTCTCCATGGGAGAAGAGGAAGAGGAGAAGCTGCAGCCCAGCCCTCTCTAGTAGATTCAACTTCGTGGCACAGAAACCTGCTGGAAAGTTGCAACAGCTCTTGTCAGCCTGTCGCTTCGAGATTAGTCCGCTAGGTGCACTAATTGCTGATTATCTTCATATCCAAGAGGCTTTGGTTACAGGTGAGGATAGGAGCAGGATGCCCAGAGCAGGTGACTGTGGCAGGGCAGTCAAGAATTCCTACGGTGTCCGGGGTGTGCGCAGCCTCGGCTGTGGCTCCTTGATGCCTGGGGCTGAGCAATGTGTGCTTGGGTAGCCAAGTGGCCACTGCAGGTCAAAAGCAGTTGCCCAAGCTCAGAGAGCCCTTCGAAGCCCGGGCTGCAATGGTTCATAAGCTCTCTCACATGTATATGCACATATTCATACAGTCATAGAGTCATTCAGGTTGGAAGAGACCTTTAAGATCATCACTTATCCCTTGGGAGCAGAGCCCGACCCCCCTGGCTCCAGCCTCCTGTCAGGAGCTGTCAGAGCCAGAAGGTCTCCCCTCAGCCTCCTTTGCTCCAGGCTCAACAAGCCCAGGGCCCTCAGCTGCTCCTCCCCAGACTCCTGCTCCAGCCCCTTCCCCAGCTCCGTTGCCCTTCCCTGGCCACGCTCCAGCCCCTCAATGTCCTTCTGGGTGGGAGTGAGGGGCACAAAACTGACCCCAGGATTTTTCAGCATCACTAAAGTCACCTCTGAATTCTCTGATGACTGCCAAGGTATTTTTTGTTTCACAGACTCTCCAGCCCTGCACCACCTCTGCTCTTTTCCCGGTGTCCTTGCTGAGCACCATCTGAGCTGGATACAGGTCTCCAGGATGCTCCTGTGCCTGGAGCTGCTGTGAACCCCGTGTGCCAGGAGTCCGCAAGACCAGTGCTGCTGCCATGCTACCCACTGGGTACCTGGGGCTCTGGGTGCTGGTCCTGGCTGTCCTGGTGCCATTGTGAGCGGTGAGTAGATGTGTGGAGTTGCTTCTTGGTGGGTTCTCCTTCCCTTGCTAATATTGCTTGGCTGGAAATTTTGTTATACCCAAAAGGGGAATGTTTTTCCAAGTTGATTTCTCACCGGTTTTATATTCCCTTTAATTTAGAAAAACACATATAAATAGCAGAAGGTACATTTCATGTGTACACAACCACTTCTCCAATGGCTTCATTATTGTGTGCGAAATTAAAGGAACATATTGATGATAATTTTAGCCTGCTTTATGGTTTGCAAGCAAGGCGAGCGCTGCTCGATCTGCTGATCCTCAGCCCTGTGAGGACACAGAGATGAGGGATAGCGGCTGGGGCCAGGCTCCCCCAGCTTGGCTGTGGGTGGAAGGTGGAAGATGCCAAGGGGACATACACGTCACTGCCACCGCCAGGGGCCCTCAGAGGCTCTGCCTTAACGGCACGATTGAGCCCATAAAAGAATTACAATTAATTAAGCATTATTTTTAAATTAAGAGAGACGTCTGCTGTGTCCGGGCAGCCTCACACCATGGCAACCGAGCCTTCCGCGGTGCTCAGCCCTGCAGTGCTGCTTCCCAGGGATGGATTCCGCAGGACTGGCAGCGGGCGGCAGGGAGATGCCGGTGGCACGGTCTCATGGGCCACCCGGTGCCATGCCGGTTTCAGACTCCCCCTCTGCTGTGGACATCTCCCTGGGGATGTGCCAGCCCTGCGGCTGCCCCCCGCTGCCTGCCCTCCTCCATGCTGGAAGGGGTCGGTGTCTCGCTCGGGTCCAGACCCTTCGGCTGCCGTGGGGAGGATGAGGATTGTAGGGATCCACAGCGGGCAGCTCGCGCGGGAGGGAGAGTAGAGCTGGCAAAAGGGACCTTACAAAACAGTAGTGTGGCAAATATCAGTGATAACTATGTTAATTCATCTCCTCTGACAAGAATAGGAACTTTCTCTTACAACTGAATATAAATAGAAGTTGGACATAGCATTACTATATGAATAAATGAATTAATCAATCAATGACAAAAACATACTATGTAATCAAAAGATTTTTCATGTTAAGATTAATTTAGTGTAATACACGCCTAAATATTACATAAGCCCCCTTGACATTGAATTATAAGGCTCAGGGATGGGAAGAGGGTGGGCTGCGTGGTGTGGGAAGGTGGGATGGAGCTGGGGAAGTGGGTCGCTGCCTCTGCAGCTGGTGGCACGGGGGTTGCTGGCAACCCCTGCTCTGTGGGCAGTGGCCCTGGTCTGGCAGAGCTGGCTCCTCTAGACACAGACCAGCTGGGGCATGGCAGGGGATGGTTTCCTACACATGGGTACTTCTATTGCTTAGTCACAGAGTCCCAACACAGTGGGGGTTGGCAGGGCCCTCTGGAGATGCTCTGGTGCCACCCCCTGCTCCATCCAGCAGGGGCACCCAGAGCAGCGGCCCAGCAGCGCAGGGTCCAGCCGGGGTGGGAATCTCTCCAGACAAGGAGACTCCACAGCCTCTCTGGGCAGCCTGGCACAGCCTCCCACACCCTCACACCAAACAACTTTCTCCTCCTGCTCAGATGGAACCTCCTGGCTTCCAGTTGGTGCCCCTTGGTGCCCCTCGTCCTGTCCCTGGGCACCAGTGAGCAGAGTCTGTGCCCATCCTCTTGCCCCCCGGGGCCCTTTATCTCTTGCTCAGCATTGCTCAGCTCCCCTCTCAGGCTGCTCTTCTCCAGCTGCACAGCCCCAGGGCTCTCAGCCTGTCCCCAGCACAGAGATGCTCCAGCCCCTCAGCATCTTCCCAGCCTCTGCTGGACTCTCTCCAGTAGCTCCTGGTCTGTCTTGAACTGGGGAGCCCAACACTGGACCCAATACTCTCAACGTGACCTCCCTAGGGCAGCCTAGAGGGAGAGAAGAACCTCCCTCAACCTGCTGCCGAGGGCCTGTTGCTGGGCATGTACTTTCTATATACATTTATAGTTCATTTATAGTGCAACCAAGGGCCACAGATTCTGGACTTTTCCTTTGCCAGCCTGCGAGAAGCTGAATATTCCTGCAGCTTCGGGTGCTCCCCCTCCCCGGCAAGCGATGGCAGCTGAGGGATCTTGCTCCTTCCAGAGCTGGCACGTAAAGGCTTTGCCTGCACAAGTTAATTAATCTAATGAGGCAACTTCTCTTGCTATGTTATGTGTTCTGTATGCTTTCTCCCAGCAAATGATCACACATCCTAAAAATATAATCTTCATTCTTCACTTATAGTTGTGCTTGGAAGTTGAGGTTAGACAAATTCAGCCTGGAAAGGAAATGTAATTTCCTAGCAGCCAGCATAATTAAACATATGGAGCTGGTACTGGGGTGGGGGGAGTGCAGCCCCATGGCTTCGGCATTAAAACCAGACTGCACATCCACCCCACCGGTCTGCTTTAGCCCAGTGTGACGGTGGACATTGGTGACGGTCAGTGTTTGACCAGCCCTGGGTGGGTGGGTGCTTGTGGACGTGTGGCAGCAGAGGCTCATCCTTGGTGCTGCTCCATGTGGATGCTCCCGTGGGACAGCCCAGGGCAGTCCAGCCCTCCCATACCTATGGAAGATACAGCAGATGAAGCACTCTGCTTTCCAGGCTGTTGGGGTTACACCATCACCCATCTGAGAAGTACAGAAATAAATGTCCTGCAGAACTGGGAAAGCCGCTTGTCCTTACCAAACACACGTAGGGCTGTGCAGTGATGGCTGGGATGGGGTGACAGTGTCCGGAGCACATCTACCGGAGCCCACCCATCTACAGGCCACTGGTCACTCTTCATGGTGAGCCACCCACTCTCCACACTGATCTTCAACGTGTGTGTCTCGGAACACTGAATAAAGTTGAGGGGCCAGGGAGCAGTAAAATGTGATGTGGAGTTGGTGTGCTCAGTGCTGGTGAGATGATACCATCAGGGGAAGAACCTTTTGATTTTGCATTTATGTTGTCTATTGATTTCCTTTAAAGCAGTGACAGGGGCTATTGCTAATACCTGCCTAGTTAATACTTAATGGCAACGCCGCGCCTGCAGCCAGGGGAGCGATTCTATGGTACGTGTACGAAAGCCTTCTGCTGTACATTTAATACTTTCTTCTCCTTTTCTTTCTTGCTAATCTCAATTTGTGCAGATTTCAACTGGAAAAAAACCCGGAGTGAGGAGGCTCAAACAGGCTGTCCCAGGATGCTCCTGCGAGCTCTGTCGATCCGAGGCCAGACCTGGATGGTGCTGCGGGAGAGGGATGCTTCGTTTTGCAGTGCCCGGGAGGCACCGCCACGACGAAACTTTTTCGTGTGGCATTAGACACGCTCCCAACTTTTTACGAAGAGAGGCGTTTTGGGCAGAGGCGGGTGGAGACAATGGGACCGGAATGAAAAGATTCGCTCTCGGGAGAGCAGGAACACGCGGTTGGTGCCGTGGCAGGAGGAACGAGAGCAGCCAGGAGGGGGAGGAAGCGGTCTGCGGCTGGGGATGCAGCCGGAGCATCCCTTCCAAGCTCTGCCCGGCCTGGCCTCACATGAGCGTGCCGCGGGTGCAGCTTGAGCTGGGGATGCAGCCGGAGCATCCCTTCCAAGCTCTGCCCAGCCTGGCCGCACATGAGCGCGCCGCGGGTGCAGCTTGAGCTCCGGGGGGTCTGGGGACACGGGAGGGATGGGATGAGCTGCTCCTTGCCCAGGGCCCGGGATCAGCTCCGTGAGGGCACGAAGCGGCTCACCCTCCATCACCATCTCCGTCTGCTCACGGGGAAAAAAACCCTCCCCCTGGCCCCACGTTTAGCCCCCGAATTCCCGTCCAGCCGCGGCAGGTTTGTCCCTGATGGTTCCGGGGCTGTGTCGAGAGGCGGGTCCCCCTGCAACAGCCCAAATCCTGCTGTGTGGTCCCGGGACATCTGAGAGACCCGGGCAAAGCCACCCCCTCATCCCGCACCCGTTTCAGATCCCTGGAGACAGCGCAGCCTCTCAACACACGGCCGTGGGGCAAAGGGGCAGGGCAGGGGATGGGGAGGCTCCGGGCACCCCCAGGGAGCAGCTGCACCTCTGTGCTGGCCTGGACAGCACATGGGGGTCTTCTGTGGGTGGGCAATGGCCAAAGAGTGCAACCAGCAGCGCTGAGCAGGCCAGCGAGGCAGAGCTGTAGGTCACACACAAGTGTAGCCGAACAAATCCAAGGGTGGAGGTGCTGGGGTCCAGAGGGGTCTGGATGGTGCCACCAACAGCAGCGAAACGGGTGTGCTGAAGCCAAGGCAGGCTTTGACCCGGTAACTTCAGGAAGAGCTTTGGGGAAAAACACCTCATGCTGAAACACCTATGAAGTGGTTCCTCCTCCTTGGGCTGGGACAGGGTGGGTTTGGTTCAGAGGGAGGGTTTGATTCAGAGGGAGACTCCTGGGGCAGTTCCCTGCCCCTGTCCTCACAGGGGCAGCTGTGACACTGGCTCATGCAGGCAGGGACCTGCTGAGCAGGCGCAGGGCAGCTCTGGGGAATCGTAGAACCACAGACTGGCTTGGGTGGGAAGGGACCTTTCATGGTCATCTGGTCCAACCCCCCTGCAGGGAGCAGGGCCATCTGCAGCTAGAGCAGGGTGCTCAGAGCCCCGGGCAACCTCCCCTGCAATGGTGCCAGGGATGGGGCAGCCACCACCTCTCTGGGCAGCCTGGCACAGCCTCTCACCACCCTCAGCACCAACAATTTCTTCCTCCTCTCCAGTCTTGAATCTCCCTCTTTTAGTTTAAACCACCACCCCTTGTCCTGGCCCAACAGGTCCTGCTCAAAAGTCCCTCCCCATCTTTCTGCCAGGCCCCTTGAAGTGCTGCAAGGTCCCCAGAAGGTCTCCCCTTGGGGAGCCTTCTCCTCTGCAGGCTGAACCCCCCCAGCTCTCCCAGCCTGGCTCCCAGCAGAGGGGTTCCAGGAAGCACAGAACCCTGCACCTCCCTCTAACCCCAGCATCTCCACCTCAGCATTCCCATGCAACATCTTCTCTATTACTAAGAGATCTTGGTGCTTTACCCTGTACCACCAGCCACCCATCACACAGTTGTCCCCTTGGGGTGAGGGTGCAACGGGCACACGCAGGCAGGAATTGCTCCTCCAGTTACGTTGCAAATTGAGTCTCCAAACACGGAGCTGCAGGTGCAGAGCAGGTAGGAGGGAGCTCGCAGCTTCACTTTGCACCTGCAGGAGGAACCAGCCTGATTCTATTGCAAATTTACCCCATAATGAGAAACATATGTTATAGAACATGGTTTTCTACAAACCAAGCATTTGCTGCATCGTTTATGGTTAAGTCTGAATGTAGTCACAGCTGTCATGGGAATTATGGGTTCCTTGATTTTCATAATTAAAGAGAGAGAGAGGGAAAGAGGGGGGAAGGAGCCGGGAGCCCAGAGCCCAGTGCTGTGGGCACTGCCCCCAGCGTGCAGCAGCCAGCTTTGCTGCGGGAGGGGAGTTTCTCCTGCTGGAAATCCACTGAAATATTTCCTGTACTGGGAGGTTATGGAGGGAACACCATCTGCCTGATTTGGTGGTTAATCAAATAAAAGATATTTAAAAAAAAAAAAAAGAAAAAGATTCTGGTTTTGGGCTCTGGGGAAATCATTACTGACTGGTGACCTCTCTTAACCTGGATCAGGTTCATGCAGGAGATGTCAAAGCGTGAAGCATAGCAAATATCCGTGAGCATGTACAATTACAGGTTTATTAAAGGGAAACAAGGACCACACGATAAATGGAAAAACATCTTCTGTGGAAGCAGTGAGTGGGGGTTTTCCAAAAGAGCCAAACCAGTGTCAGTATGGGCTGTTGCCCTGGAGAGCCAGCCGGGGGCAAAGGCGTGGAACAGCTCTGCTGCCTGCCGTGTGTCCCTGCCAGTGTGGGAGATGTTTGACCTGGGCACAGTGGAGGATGGAGCAGTGGGTGAGGAACACATTGCAAGCCTGCCTGGGGAAGAGTCTGGGAAGAGAAAGGGCTGACTGGGTAGGACTGGCTTATATGGACCAGCTCAGCTCTGGCAGAGACCGGGGCTTCTCCATCAAGGTTGTCACCCCAGTGCAGCTACCAGGGCTAGAAGACTGTGGTAGGGTGTCCTAAAGAGCATTCCTCTTCGATTTACTCTGGGCATGATCCCCTCCCCGTATCCCCTCTGGTCCTCACTGATGAAGGCCCGGGACACTGGCTGAGGGGCCCAGAACCGCATCGCTCTGCTCAGCAGCGCTTCCTACCCCATCAGCCTCTCCCACAGCATTCCCTACAATTACAGCGCCGTGTAATTAATAATGTTTTCATGAAGGACATTTTCCTTGCATTGGGAAACAACTGCAATCACACGGACTGTATATCAACCAAAATACAAGTCACTTGGGGAATAAAGCAAAGATGTAATTGAGGATCCACTATTTATCACTCTTCCCAGAATTACTGAACGCGCGGTGCGAACACTTTTGACACACACGCTGTTCTCAAGCACTTGTTTCGTTGTCATCAGATAATTTTATTTTATTCTATTTTTTTTAAGGAAATAAAACATCTAACTACTTTCAAAAGTCTCTTTGACTTTCAATCCTGAGCGTGTTGCTTATTGCCGAGATTAATTTATAGGTAAAGCGCTAATCTTTTATAATCATCCTTTTATAGGCAGATGCCATCAGGTTTGCATAAGTAGTGACATTAACCGTTACAGCTTTAAGTAGAAATCAGAGTGCAGAAACGTAAGTAACGACTGGCTTTTAATATGTAATTAGCGATGCAAAACCTTCGTTAGGATATTTAATTACAAAACCCGGGTCTGTTTCCCCACTCTCGCTCCAAACCGGAGCTCTGGTACCTCCGAAACGAGCGGAGCCGCCGCTCGCCCGGCGTTCCCCGACCTCGCTCGGCTCGGGAGCTCCGGCGTGGCCGGGTCTACGCGGATTTGTGCAATTGGATAAGAACCCGAGAATCAAATCCTAAATCCTATCTATTTGCGGGGATTAGCCCGTTCCGCTAATTCACAGAGGTAGGATTTTTTTTAGTTCCTCGGCTCGTCTTTCGGAGCGCATCCTGAGGGAAATCAGGCAGCGGCTCTCCAGCTTGCTGGAGCCGGCAGCCAGCCCGGCCGGACCGCTCCGGGGCCAGGCACACGGAGCCGGCACCGCTCCGGGAACCGGGGATGAGCCGCTCGGGATGGAGGAGCCGAGCCGCTCGGGATGGAGGAGCCG